>JASAMY010002234.1:0-92039 GCA_030248085.1 Paralinhomoeus sp. GSCO2_6
GGTCACAACAAAAGCACAATGCCACAAAAGGTATACCACAAAAGTCACATCATAACGGACTCCCTCCCTACTTGGATACAATTCGATGGGGGCAACGCACCACCGAACCTCGCCTTACCCGGGGGCACTATTGGTAAGTTGGGCTCGTATTTTTTTAAACGTATTTTTTTTCGAAAAATTACATGATTTAAAAAAAAAAACATTGCTTGTACATTATATTTAAAAATTACGGTCGTGGTCGTAATCCTAAGGTCATAGGCAGAAATGGGAGTCGTAAGCCTGTATTTTGTTGAGTCAACCTGAAATATACAATAAAACATTTGTGCTAATCATTTTCATTTTGTGTTAGGTAATGATTTTGTGTTAATCAATGTACCCTGCATTGAAGAGTATAGGTACTGTAAATCCTCCAATAGTGCCCCCGGGGCACTATTCTGTCACCTCCTCTCCTTACCCAGGGGCACTATTGGAGAGGGGGGTACCATTGGAGGGGGGCTTCTATTATTTCAACCTAAAAATTTTGAATCGTAATGCTAGTTTTGCTGTCAAAATTTGCCGATTTTTCGGTGACTTTGATCACTTTTGCCACATTTAATGGTTTATTTACCATTAATAGTTGCTGAAACGTACTATTATTGGTTAGCAGTAGTGTGTATACACGATGTAAATGTACCTACCACTATATTTTTGCCCATAAAAGGCACATGGCACAACATACCCCTTACCCCCAGGGCACTATTGGAGGGGGGGGGGGGGCTCATTATTTCAACCTTGCCATACCCGGGGGCACTATTGGAGGGGGAGGCACTATTGGAGGGGGGCTTCTATTGGAGGATTTACGGTATGTGAGTTGTGTGGGTGAATAGATTTACCACAAGACGATTCACATATTCTTACAACGATTAGGTTTTGCTTACAGTAGGTTTCGGACGCAGCAAACATGGACCCAACAATTGGTTCCTGCCAGCTTTTTGCTAGCTTTTGCTATTGGTAGCTCCTCTCAACGCCTCCAAACTCTGTGTCGCGCCCTGTGTCGCGTTCTTAGCTGGTGCCCCGATTGCTCACTTCGTTGTATGCCAAATCTCCTGGTCGCTCATTACTCTGCTTACGCACCACTCACCAACACAATCACCTCAGACACACATGTATGTGGACACACTCCTACACGTCCACTTGCATGCTTGAGCAGTTTTACAGCATTTGACCAGCTTTATGTACCGATTTCTAAGCTTTGGACACTTTGCGGATGGCTTACTATGATGTATGCTACATGTACATACGTACTCAAAAAAATACAAAAGATACGTATTTAAAAAAAAAATACCGTATTTAAAAAAAATACGTAGGTCCATAGACAAAACGTATTTTCCCGACTCTAACTATCCCCTTAAGCACCCGGACATAAAAGGCCAGCGTGACATACTCTAAAACGGCCGCTGAAATCCACGATCAAGATCCACACAGGGTTCAAGATCCATTCTTTTACAAAAGCGCCAGATCAAGATCACATTTTTTAATCTAGGTCCATGGTGGCTTCAATTTTTTTGGGTGATTATTTGTGAACCGGATCTTGTGTGTACCATTGTTGCAAGATTTCGGATGTACACATGGGAAATAGTGGTACAATCTAAGTGTAAAACGTAAACAGGTGAAACGTGTGTGATGTGTTGTGATGTCCATACCTTCTAAAACTATCTGTACAAGAAGGGGGCATCAGACAAATCACGAACGAGCAGGAATGTTCAGTTGTACTGTATGTGATGATCAAGATCGAGTGATGCTTGCGTCTTTCACTTGTTGAAATGCGCTGCTTGCGTCTTTCATTTGCGGAACTTTCAATGACACTCGACGCTTGACACCACCAGACCACAATTGACACCACCAGACACCACCAGACCACAATTGGCACACGTCAGATCTAGGTGCACAAACGATGTACTATAATGGGCCATTGCAATGCTGCACCTCTATTTTGTTTGTTTTGTCTCTGGGCAGTTCATCCCACTAGTGATCCAGATTACCACGGTTTTGCAATACCATCGATCTTGATCCCCCTTGCAATCAAGATCATGTGGCTAACAAAAATTTCCCACACAATCAAGGTTAAAGATGGTGTAATCTAGATTCCAAAAAAAATGTGACTATGTACCCATTTGGATCTTGATCCACGTGTGGATCAAGATCCAAGATTTTAGCAGTTTTCAGCGGGACAGTTTCTTTGTCCCCCACCGTACGGTGGGTACAGGTGTTTAAGGGGCTATTGGAGGATTTACGGCACCTAAATTACACTTTAAATACAGTGTTAGTGCTTCTGACTAACCATGCTGTTTGCCTAACAGATGAGCCACCAACTGTGCAGCTCAGGCGAGTGGAAATTCCACCGAAATCTCCAGTAGAGTTTCGACTGGACATGACATTGAAATTAAGCTTGAAAATAGATGACCCTGGCTACAAACCATATCTAGTTTGCAAGAACAAAGGACATGATGCAGAAGAATTTTTGACCCGTCGAGATGCAGATGTGTATTGTCGAGGACAAACTCAAACAAATGCTAGCTTTTATAGGTAGTGAGTTAAAACGAAATTAAGGAAAAATTTGCAGACAGCTGCAAAAAAAGGTGAATATGTGACGCTCTTTTGTTGGAGCCCAGTTTGAAAAAGAGGGGTATCAATTAAGGCATGCCTCATTTATGTATAGCCACTTATGCTTTGCAGCTGATCAACTTCAGTTTGAACAAACTGTGTATAAAAACCAAACCAAATGCAGCAACACGTCACATATTCGGCATTTTTTGTGTTCGCGTGCATGAGAAAGGAGCAGTGGCAATTATAGGACCTAACTGGACTGGAACACCCTGCATTCACATATGCCACATGACTAAACGCACGCACATGACATGCCACACGCACGCAAGCATGCACGAACGCACGCACGCACGTACGCACGCAAACACGTTGTATAGAAGCAGTGCGTTATTGGGTAAATGCCAAAAAGGAAATGACGAATGGAGCCAGTACCGTATGCATACCTACACATCACTAACTGAACTGTAGTGGCAATCCACATCTCACAAATGTTAGCAAGGTGCCAATTTCAAACTGGGCTCCAACAAAAGAGCATCACATATTCACCTTTTTTGCAGCCGCCTGAAAATTTTAATCCTAATACAGTGTTTTTTCGTAAGACAAACATTGATGCGTAAAACCTATACAGACACACGCATGCATGCACGCACGCAGGCACGCACGCATGCACACATGCACGCACGTACGCACGCATGCATGCACGACATATGTACCATGTATGAGATATGTAGCATGCTTGGTAGAATCCCTCGAGTGCAGTAGGAGACACTCATTGTATAGAATGTGAGCATGTGGATTGAAAATAGGTACGCATGTATTTTTCATTGACCAAAGATGTGCACAACTAATTGTCATGCAAATGATACAAAGCAGGATGACCTATCAGCAAATGGCACAGCATGCAGAGAACCTACAAACAGAAGCCACTGCGGATAATTGTGTGTGTGTGCGTGCGTGCGTGCATGCGTGTGCAGTTGTGCTATATTGCTGCATCGTAGCATAGTGATGTAAAAAATCAAAATGATCGCTATAACTAGGCGGTCAACTTTTGTGTTTTAGCCGAAGTGATGCGACGTACTCACATCGAGTTTTTTGTGAAGCAGCCAATTTGATGGTGTGCATGCGTGCGTGCACATCTGCAGTGCCATATTGGTTCGTCGGAGCATAGCAGTGTAAATAATCAAAATAATCTACACGTGCAGGCGGTCAACTTCCGTGTTTTAGCCAAAGTGATCCGACCTACCCATATCGATATTTATCGATTATTCCGGATGTGAAAATATTTTGGTGCGTCGGATCATGTTGACTTCAAGGAATGAAATGTTCGCCATCACAGGGCAATCAACTTTATTATTGACATTAATGCCCTCCGACGTAACCGCACCAAAATATCGCCATTTTTCGTTTTCGGTATAATGGGGAGAGGCATTTTGGTGCGTTCAATTTGGTCCAATTGTCAAAAGGGGTCTATTCCAGGTCATGCCGAACAACTTTTTCCTTTATAGCAAAGCTCTGTGATAAGCCGTTAGCGCGCCTATTAAGGACAAACTTTTTGGTCAATATTTTTAATTGCTAATAACTCATTATTGGGGGTGAAGTTTTAGGTTCAGTGACATGGCATAAACTTTCCATAAGAAACTGTTCAAGAAAATCAAAAAAAAATGGGGGTTAATTGGGCACTTTTTTGAGATTTACTCTTGGTAGAAACCACCCCAAAAAAATGTCCGAAAATGTCCGAAAAAACGCATAAAATCGGCAATATCTCGAGTTTGGTAGGACGCAGGGACGATTCCTTTGGTACGCAAAATTGCCATCATGGGTCGCTTACACATGCCAAGTTTCATTCCAATTGCTCACGGCACTAGCGAGTGGCGCTCCAAAAACTGGGAGGAGAACACGAAAAAAAAAGAGGCACTTTTCGGAAACATTTTCGGGCGTACCCCTTTAACGCGCAGTAATACTGCACCGCGCTGTGGCACGTACGGTCCCCCGATGAGTGCGCTTCTTTTGACCCATAACGCGCCAAAATCGGTTCAGCCAATCAAAAGTTATAGGCGATCAAAAATCCGAATTCTCGCGCGCGCAAGTCGTCACATATTAGGGTTGTACGCTGACGCGTACACCCTGATTTGTGTTAGTGATCAATAAAAATATGAACTTCTCCAAAACAATCTTAAGGCATGTGCCTTTTATACCCTGAATACCATAAACACTACATAAAATTAGCCCCCCCCCCCCTGGAGGCAATTTGTTCTATGCTGGATGCATAGGAGGGTCTAATTACAGTGGGTTGCACATTATGGGGGCTAATCAATTATTGTGTTTGATGTGGGGCAAGAAATGTGGATGGAGGGTTTTTTATCATGCAGAGAGTCCTTTAGAAGGTGAAACTACACTGTGTGCACAAGCTAGGGATGAGCATGGGCCTGCACATCTCAGCCCAGCTCGGCCCGCCCAACAGTCCTGCCCGCCCCAGCCCGGCAAGGCCCGGCCCTTCCAACTGCTCAATATTGCAGGCTGGGCCCAGCCCGGCCCGCCCCATGAAATAAGCACAGTAACTACAGTGTACAATTTACTGAAATACCGCATGCCAATTCGTGGAATTCAGTCAACGGAATGGCGCGACCACCTCTCAGAATCGCAGTTCACAACCACTTTACGGCCCTTTGCGCCATTTGAGCGCTAAAGACGTGCGTCGTGGAATACAAAGTCGCTAATACGGTGCAGAATAGTCGCCGATTCTTACAATGCATTACACAGGCAGCTATCTACGTTGGCCAGCCAAGAACGTTTGGCCCGGCCTGGCCCTGGAATTCCGGCCCAGCCCAGCCCACGGGGTCTGGGCCGGCCCGGCCCATGCTCATCCCTAACACAAACACAGAGACTGTACACACACACACACACACACACACACACACACACACACACACACACCCACACACACACACACACACATGCACGCACGCACCCACCCACCCCCACGCACACACACACACACCCACACACACACGCACACACACACACACACACACACACACACACACACACACACACACACACACACACACACACACACACACACACAGGGACTGGATGGTGGCTCATTTGAAAGGGACCTAATAGGAAGGATGGCTAATAGACTCAAAGGGCTCCGTGTAGTGGGCTACCGTAAATCCTCCAATACAGCCCCCCCTCCAATAGTGCCCCCCCTCCAATAGTGCCCCCGGGTACGGCAAGGTTGAAATAATAGAGCCCCCCCCCTCCAATAGTGCCCCCGGGGGTAAGGGGTATGTTGTGCCATGTGCCTTTTATGGGCAAAAATATAGTGGTAGGTACATTTATATCATGTATACACACTACTACTAACCAATAATAGTACGTTTCAGCAACTATTAGAGGTAAATCAACCATTAAATGTGGCAAAAGTGATCAAAATCATCGAAAAATCGGCAATTTTGACAGCGAAACTAGCATTACCATTCAAAATTTTTAGGTTGAAATAATAGAAGCCCCCCCCCTCCAATAGTGCCCCCCCTCCAATAGTGCCCCCGGGTAAGGAGAGGTTGAAAAAATAGTGCCCCGGGGGCACTATTGGAGGATTTACGGTAACTGTTGGGAGGCAACTCCTGTATTTATATATTTTAGGTGGCATGCACTTACTTATAGGGTTTGCAGCACCTTTTAGATCTGGCATAGAAAAGTATTATGAACTTGGGCCCATGTGGCAAGACCTACCAGCGGAATCACAGCTACGTGTAGTGACCCATCGGCCGCTAGAATGTAGAGGTAGTGAGCTTGACTGGGAAAACTGTCAGGGAAGCTTCCGATACTACAACAACATTGGCTATGACTTCAAAGACTGTCGACTCATCCGGATAGTTTGCATTGTCATGCAGTCAACGACATTTGTTACTTCACCATCATACAGGTGAGAGGAGGAGTGATTCGTCTACAGGGTGTTACGCTCTTCGTTCAAGCATATCTCAGGGGTATCTCAGCATATCTCAGGGGCGATTTTGTTGAAATTTTGATCACTTATAGTAGCCAGTCTAACCTAGACTTCCTCCAAATGTCAGCTGGACGTTGTTCAAAAGTTGTGCGCAAAACAATTTGTATACGATAAAATGCGTGCTTCCAAAGAGTTGTCAGGGCGTGAGTCTGTCAGGGTCTGTCTGGTTTTGCGTGAGTCTGTCAGGGCAGAAATCTTCTTTGAAACAGCGCGTTTTGATTGTACAAGAATTTTACAAAACAGGCAATCAAGCTGAAGCTATTCATCGAATCAAAATTTAGTTACCAATGACAAAAGCGCCATCACAGAACACTGTCTCATTGACCGTAAAGCGCTTCGAGGGGGACTGGTGCAGTTGCTAATTGCCCTCATCCGATGCCAAAGCCAGTCAGCACTGGAAAGGACGCGTTTTGCGTGCGATTCAGAAATCGTCAGAGAAGTCGACATGATACCAGTCGCCAGAGAACGTACATTTTGTTTTGTGCGTAACTTTTGAACAACGTAATAGATCTGGCTGAAACTTGGAGAAAGGGTACGTTAGACTGTCTACTATAAGTGTTTAGAATTTTATCAAAATCTCTGTAACCATACCCAAGATATGCTTGAACAAAGAGCGTAAGTCGAGGCTCGCCCACCCTGATTTGATATACCTGGACCATGCGCACAGTATCGATGCGCAATATACAGTATCATCTTGGAATGACTCTTGTCTTAAAATTCGCGAGGGTAAATCTCATCGCAGCAGGTGGCACAAGATGGTGGCGGTTGCCCCGCCCCCATAGCTTCTTTGAATTGCGCAGATGTTTTTGGGGAAGCTTGTGCTGGCCTGTAGTAGCACTTGGGGTCTGGCCGAATGGCTCTCTGTTAGAGTTAAAAAAAACAAATGACTCACACTAAAAACGAAAACTAAAACGAAAAATGAAGAAATATGTAACTCATTGCAACAGAATGAGCTGTGTAGCAGATGGATTGAGCTGAAACTTGGTGTGCGGGTGCCACATGGGTTGGGGAGAGTGGGGAAGTTGTCAAGTTTAAATTTGCGCAGAGAAACTGCACCCAAATAACTCATTGCAACAGAATGAGCTGTGTAGCAGATGGATTGAGCTGAAACTTGGTGTGCAGGTGCCACATGGGTTGGGCAAAGTGGGGAAGTTGTCAAGTTTAAATTTGCGCACAGAAACTGCACCCTAATAACTCATTGCAACAGAATGAGCTGTGTAGTGGATGGATTGAGCTGAAACTGGTGTGCAGGTGCTGCATGGGTTAGGGAGAGTGGAGAATAAGTCATATTTGAGTTTGCACACAGAAACTGCACCCAAATAGCTCATTGCAACGGAATGGGCTGTGTGGTGGATGGATTGAGCTGAAACTTGGTGTGGAGCTGCCACTAGGGGTGGGGATAGTGGAGAAGTGGTCATAATTGAGTTTTCACTCAGAAACTGCACCCAAATAACTCATTGCAACAGAATGGGCTCTGTGGTGGATGGATTGAGCTGAAACTTGATGTGCTGCTGCCACTAGGGGTGGGGATAGTTGGGAAGTGGTCACATTTGAGTTTGCACACAGAAACTGCACCCAAATAACTTATTGGGATAGAATAAGCTGTGGTAGATGGATTGAGCTGAAACTTGGTGTGCAGCTATCGCTAGGGGTGGGGATAGTTGGGAAGTGGTTAAATTCGAATTTGATTGCAAAAACTGCACCCAAATAACTGATTGGGACAGAATGAGCTGTGGTAGATGGATTGAACTGAAACTTGATGTGCAGCTATCACAAAGGGTGGGCATGGTGGGAAAGTGGTCAAATATGAATTTGCATGCAGAAACTGCACCCAAATAACTCATTGCAACAGAATGGGCTGTGTGGTAGATGGATTGAGCTGAAACTTGGTGTGCAGCTATCACTAGGGGTGGGTATGGTAGGGAAGTGGTTAAATTGGATTTTGCACACAGAAACTGCACCCAAATAACTTATTGGGATAGAATAAGCTGTGGTAGATGGATTGAGCTGAAACTTGGTGTGCAGCTATCACTAAGGGTGGGGATAGTGGAATTTGATTGCAGAAACTGCACCCAAATAACTGACTGAGACAGAATGAGCTGTGGTAGATGGATTGAACTGAAACTTGATGTGCAGCTACCACTAGAGGTGGGGATCGTTGGAATAATGGAAGTGGTCAAATTTGAATTTGCATGTAGAAACTGATGAGTAACAACTTGCTAGGTGACAACCTGATGAGGTGCCAGTCTATCCATCACACAACAGGGCAAAGGCTTCATTGGCAATAGCCTAAAACGTGTAAACTTGATGGGCAACAGCTTGCAAATGGACCCTGGTCTGTATTACTAAAGCACAACGTCTGTTTGTCTGTCTGTCTGCAATGCAGCACAGAGAGATGTGCTAGATGGATTGAGCTGGAATTTTGCATAGAGCTTCCCTGGGAAACTTCACCATCAAATAGGGGCTGGATTTGCAATAGCTACTGTAATCCTTGAGTTATGCAAATTTCGCATTATGTTTGATTGAATTTGAGAATTCAGTGCCAATTCTGCTTGGGACATATGTAATCGACCATGCTGATCATGAATATCACATCCGTTTTTCAGTGTGATACGGTAATTGTGATATATGGCACATTGAATATGCAAATTGTGGATGGTTAATGTTGCAAATTTTGGGTGCAAGACAGTATGAGCATATGTAATTGACAATGCTGATCACAAATCTGGCATTCATTTTCAAATCCACTACAGTAATGACAAGCCCAACCACTTTTTTTATAACAGCATTATCCATTTCTACAGTAGTAGGGCTGTTCGTGGGCTCTGTCTGCAATGCAGCACAGCGAGTTGAGCTGGATGGATTGAGCTGAAATTTTGTGAGCAGCTGGCTTACCATCATTTAGTGGCTGGATTTTCTGTAGATACCGTAATCTGGGAGATATGCAAATTGGGAGATATGCAAATTTTTATCGAATCAGAGAATTCAGTGTCAAATCTGCCTGGGACATATGTAATCGACCATGCTGATCATGAATATCGCATCCGTTTTTCCTGTGAGACACCATAATCACAAGATATGACACATTGAATATGCAAATTGTAAATGATGCAAGTTGTTGCATGTTGCAAGTTGAGGGTAAAAAAGCACGAACATACCTATGCAATCGCGCATGCATGCATGCATGCAAGCACGCACCTGCATGCACGCACGCAAGCATGCACGCACTCGCGCAGATGCACGCATGCACGCATGATGGACTATGGTTCATGTTGCAAGTTGAGAGTAAAAAAAGCACGAACATACCTATGCGAACGCGCATGCATGCACGCGCGCACGCACGCGCGCACGCGCGCACGCACGCGCGCACGCGCGCACGCACGCGCGCACGCACGCGCCCACGCACGCGCGCACGCACGCGCCCACGCGCGAACGGACTCGGTGTTTTTTTTAGCGCAAATCAGTGTTATAGGACCATAAAACAGCCAAAAAACCTTATTCAAACCCTATTTTTACTCATTTTCCAAAAAAAACTACCAGTATAAATCAAAATTGTACATCTATTATACCCCACGTTTTGTTCCACTCCACGCTCCACCCAGAATCTGCCCAGCCCCCTCGGCCTCAGCCGGTTACAGGTTAACGCCCATCATGATGACCCCCCCCCCCCCCACCCTCACCGATAAGCCATCCGCGGAAGTCATCCAAGCTCGTAAGCGCCCGGCGTGAGGAGCAAATGAAATTTATGGGCATCTGCATGCGTGTTCTGCTTAGGCGGCTTCACTGCGGTAACGTCGCCACGAAGCGCGTCTGGAGGGCCGGTCGACGACAACAGCCACTTCCGAGCAAGTGCAGACGCAAACACCCACAAATGCCGGAACGGAAGAACTGCAGTACGAATCACAGCTGATTCAAGTGTACCTGCATGCATGTGTACAACTCCAAACTGATCAAAGTACATTAGGTACGCAGGTAGCGAAAAGAGAAGTAGATTGCTCACAATTTGCTGTGAAAATTTTTTGGCAATTCGGTGAAATCAAAAATATTTGCGTGGAGGGCCGTGCGTACGGCACAATCAAATGCACCTCATGTTATTTATTCATGCACTTCCACCCTTACACTTCCGCCATGCATATTCCACACTTTGGTTCTCTCAGTTACTAAACGGCTAAAACATCAAATTCTCTTAAAAAAAGTGTTTTAGCAGTTTTTGAGCGCAATCGCAACTACTTGCGGATGCTCCTGACCATCCGCAGGATTTTGCGATAGTCGCGGCCTGTCTGCGACTCCCTCAACTTGCGATCGCGTTTATGCAACAAGCACTGCGAGAGAGACTCGATCGCAACTGCAATCTTACGATCGCGCCATTGAGTTGCGGCAGTCGCAAACTTTTATGCAACCCGCTCACTTTCTTAGGGGCCATTTATACTTCGCTCCGCTCTGCTCCGCGCAGCGTAGTCGGGAGGAATGTGTGACAAGGGGCCCTACTAGCCAGTAGATTGTAATCAGCTCTGATGGGCAAGGGGCCCTAGGGGCAAGGGGCCCTATGCGACAAGGGGCCCTAGTTCAGTGGCGGCGCTACGAGGGGCAGGTAGGGGCGGACTGCCCCTCCCAACTTCTGGACTGCCCCCCGCAACTTTCTTCAGCTGATTCTGCACTGCATACATGTATGCGGTTGCTGTGTATGTGCATAACAATATCCAGACGAAAACGATTGGTGGGAGAACAGACGAGTTCTTCACTTCCAATCAAGATGTGGGGCAGAGAGAGTGAGTCGTAGCTAGAGTCGTAACATATTGTAGCTGACAGTAAGCGCAACCCGCTCAATTGGCTGACGGAGAGCGCAACACGCTTACACGTACGGAGTGCTCCACCGCTAATTTCCAACGTTAGATCGTTAATTTCTCGGCTGTTACATTTAAATTTTATTTCACCCAGCACCCTGTTTCTCCATTCACCCTGTTTCTCAATGGTTTGTGCCGGAATTGTGCGCGGCCTTTAGCTTAGAAGTGTGCAGATTTTCAGCTGTTCGTTTCAATCAACTGTAGCCGTAAAACATCGAAAACGCTTTAATATTTTCGAAAAGTTAACCATCACTGTCGACCCATATTAGCTAAGCTAATTTTGGAGCAGTGCTCGGTCTTTGTATGCAAACGCAATCTCATCCAGATCCAGATCAGGCTGGGTCGTGCCATGCACAAGCCAACATGGGGCTTTTCTTAGGTATGTTAGACCGTAACGATGAACGTTGTTGGGTTGAACGAATACAATGAAAAAGCTCACGCATCTAAGTCAGCTCCCAGTCCAGCAGTTGGTTACCATGCTGGGTGAGCCGATCCGATACGTTGCTTCACCAAAGTCGGTCATTGCTTCTGCTCAACGTTGCTACACTTCTCTACCCAGACTACAATCTGCGGCCCTCTAATCCAATCGGCAATACAAACGCACACCACGTAAAGAGAATACATTTGTAAAGCGCAGTCGCACGCCCGCTGCTGTGCCAAATTTGCCCATGTCGGTATAGGGTAGGGCCCCTTGCCCCGAGGGCCCCTTGCCCACTAGGGCCCCTTGTCGCACGTCGTTTCCAATCTACTAGGGCCCCTTGCCTACTAGAATGGGGGGAACTAGGGCCCCTTGTCCCAGTACCAGTCGGGAGGCCGCTCCGCGGGAGCCGACTCCCGCGCAGCAATGCGCCGCGGTAGTGGCGTACTAGCCAGCAACCAGTGTGGCGGTTCGGCAGTAAACCGATGTTTTTCTGAGTATCGGTTGGTGTCGAAAATGTGGTGTCGTCTACCCAAGCAAAACAGAAAAAAAAATATTAAAACTAATGACCTTGAGCGAGCTTTCTCGTTTGTCGTTTCTCTAGACGCACATCCCACTCTGCCCCCAGTCCCAGACCCCCTCCCCTGTTCTCAGAACAACGTTCACGTATGCATCACATGTTTTGCGCCTCAGCAGAACTGAGAAAGCCAACCGATTGTCGTCACAAGCACAACACGCAGATCACTGGCACAGGTTCAATAACGGCAGCGCCCAAAATCTGTTTTTCTTTCTTTTATAATCACGTTTTGCTGTAATTCAGGTACCTTGTGGCTTGCGCAAGCGGTGGTCGACCACTGTTGCTCCTAAAATCGTCAAAACTCTAATAACGTTATACGCGCACACGCACACACACATACTGCTGGCGCATGGACTGTGGGTGTGGGACATAACAAAAAATCAAAAAATTCAAACATCCCCCCTCCAGAACCCGGTCACGGTTATTGGTGGGGGTGCTTTTGACCGCATGACGTCAACGCTGCTGCTGAGGACTGCGAGGCCGAAGGCGCCAATCCGAAGGTTTTGAACCCCCTGATTAGAGGCAATTTAAGTGACGCGCAGATTTGTCTCGTAGCACCCCCCAGAAATGCGTGGGGGGGGGGGGGTTGGGGTGGGAGGTGTCCTGAAAATCCCGAATTATTCCTGCTGTTAAAAAAATTGGCGATTCCCCTGGATGCCCTGGCGTGCTCTAGAGGGGGGGGGGGGGGTGGCGGGGTATTATACCCTATCCCAAAAGACATTCGGAATGACCCCAACCCCCTCCCTCTGGATTTTATTTTCTGAACCTCAAGCCTGGGACGCTGTATTTTCGCAGTTTTTGCCTTTTTGGAGCACCCCCCCTCCACCAAATAATGGCTTTTAAGTCCCAAACAGCTAAATAACACTGTTTAGAGCCTATTTATACCCATTTTTGACCGAAAAGTATAAGTATAAGTCAAAAAATGGCCAGCTACCCCCCCACTTTTTGCTCTGGAGACCCCCACCCAAAATCGGCCAGCTACCCCCCCCCCCCCCACTCTTCCCGACCCGGTTACAGGTATGTTTCCGTGGGCAGGGCACCTATGGTTGTGGGTGGGGGGGGGGGAACGGAAAGTTTCGCGATGTCGAATTTTGCATTGTCCTTTCACTTACAATGGTGGGTTTTTTGGCAAAATATGGGCTGCAAGAGGTCAAAATTGGTCTGGAAACAATTAAAACGTAAAATTGTGACAAATAAAAACAGCTCACTGGATCACGACATTTCGTTTCTTCAAGAACTTCTTCCGTCTCCAAGTCGCCGCCAGCGATGGCAGCTTGAGCGGCGGCCGACTGCTTGACGAAGCACTGCAGTATTGTTTTCTGCCGCTTAGCACAAGGGGACAACATTTCAGCAAGCAATCAAATGCGAGCAACGTACTGCGGCCGAATGTGTAAGGGGCAAGAAGAGCGGTCGTAAATCTTCAATCTGACCGGTCTCGTATGCTATAGGTTCATGTGCAACGCTACGCGCGCACAGCGGTGCATGCGTTCCAATCTGGCTGTGGGTCTGTAGCCTGTGCATAGTGGCAAACGTGACGCTGGCGTGTCCACGCGTAACACTTGCACGCGGGAATGGTACTCAAATATGGGAAAACGCATAAGGGTACCCCCTGTAGACAAAAACGTCTCCCGGAACATTTCGGGTATGGCATATGCCATGTGTGCCATACCCTTGGCTACGCCACTGTCAAGAAGTTCATCTGCGTAACAAAATTGCAAGGTGATCTGTTTGCGCGCCGCCGCCTCTCGTCAGCGATTTCCCACAGCTCCTTCCGCTCGGATTGGCAAAAGCGGGCCTGAAAAATAACAAATAAATAAATTATTTAATTATTTTTTTCCGTCAAGTTACATAGAAACAAAAACGACTGACTGGCGAGAAGCAGCTGTTCCTCACTCTCGTGTAGCCAATCTCGGGTCCCAGCTGCGGCGCGATTTCGGCGCAGGCGTTCGGCTTGGCTCGCGGAGTGTGCTGTTTGGAGTTGGACGACATTTTCCAGCGACACTAGTGATCTCTGACAGCGTCGGTTAAGCACTCTTTCCATTCTTCTGTCATCTTTGGACCATTGTCTGCCATTATTCTTAGCCTCCTTTTAATTTTCAGCCGATTTCAATACCGCGAATCAAAAAATATTCCAACAGTGCTGGAATACGCTTGCCGGCGCTCCGCGGAGCAGACATTTGAATTTGGCATGAAGGTCTCGATTGGAAAATGTGATGCGCGCAGCGCGAGTATAAATTACTTTTGCTCCGCGCGGAGTAATCTGCTGCGCGGAGCAGAGCGGAGCGAAGTATAAATGGCCCCTTAGTTTTAGGCTTTGCTTAGGTTTTTGTCCAGACTTTGCTTAGGCTTATGTTTAGGCTTTGGCTTTTGCTTTGGCTTATGCTTCGCTTAGGCCTAGGCTTAGGCTTCACGTAGGTTTCAGACGCAGCGGACGCGGATAAAACAATTGTGTTATGCTGAAAAAAAAACCGACCTAAGGAAGACTCAAGACCAAGCCCGCCGAAAAACCCCCGCCCACGGCTCGCTGGAATGGAATCCGAAGCGTCGGACAGCGATCTAAACTTAGACCAGGTCCAAAGGCCTTGCACAAGCAGGCAGGATGTGAGCAAGACTGTTGAATGGATGGCGCTCAAATGTTGAGCGGTGCAGACTATATAGCAGAGTACTGAGCAGTCGGCGGCGCGTGCACAAGCCAATCGAGAAGCTGCAGCACGGTGCCTGCAGATCTGATGCATGAACATATGTGAGCAACCATTCAGACTATAAAAAGGCAATTATTATTACATAGCTGGCTCTGAAAGGCTGAAAACAATTAGCTCGCTGCCACAAAATATGTCTAATCAAGATGGTATTAAGGAAAAATTTGCAGGCGGCTGCAAAAAAGGTGAATATGTGACGCTCTTTTGTTGGAGCCCAGTTTGAAAAAGAGGGGTATCAATTAAGGCATGCCTCATTTATGTATAGCCACTTATGCTTTGCAGCTGATCAACTTCAGTTTGAACAAACTGTGTATAAAAACCGAACCAAACGCAGCAACACGTCACATATTCGGCATTTTTTTGTGTTTGTGTGCATAGAAAGGAGCAGTGGCAATCATAGGACCTATAACTGGACTGGAACACCCTGCATTCACATATGCCGCATGACTAAATGCCACGTGGTTGCAAGACAGGCAGGAAGGACCGCAGGGTCTTGCACATGGACCACTATGCAGACGTACGCACGCACGCACGCACGCACGCACGCAAGCACGCACGAACACACGCACGCACGCACGCACGTACGCACGCAAACACGTTGTATAGGAGCAGTGCGTTATTGGGTAAATGCCAAAAAGGAAATGACGAATGGAGCCAGTACCATATGTATACCTACACATCACTAACTGAACTGTAGTGGCAATCCACATCTCACAAATGTTAGCAAGGTGCCAATTATTTATGTAGGAACTTTGGCTGTGCCAGGTCGATGGTAATGACCAGAGATAGATGAGATGTGAAAGGATTGCTGTTGCATTTTGGGTGAGTGAGATAGCTCACACAAAAAAATGCCGAATATGTGACGTGTTGCTGCGTTTGGTTCGGTTTTTATACACAGTTTGTTCAAACTGAAGTTGATCAGCTGCAAAGCATAAGTGGCTATACATAAATGAGGCATGCCTTAATTGATACCCCTCTTTTTCAAACTGGGCTCAACAAAAGAGCGTCACATATTCACCTTTTTTGCAGCCGCCTGCAAATTTTTCCTTAATACAGTGTTTTTTCGTAAGACAAACATCGATGCGTAAAACCTATCAGGCACCCGCATGCACGAACGCACGCAGGCACGCACGCACACATGCACGCACGTACGCACGCACGCATGCACGACATATGTACCATGTATGACATATGTAGCATGCTTGGTAGAATCCCCTGAGTGCAGTAGGAGACACTCATTGTATAGAATGTGAGCATGTGGTTTGAAAATAGGTACGCATGTATTTTTCATTGACCAAAGTTGTGCACAACTAATTGTCATGCAAATGATACAAAGCAGGATGACCTATCAGCAAATGGCACAGCATGCAGAGAAACTACAAACAGAAGCCACTGCGGATAATTGTGTGTGCGTGCGTGCGTGCGTGCGTGTGCAGTTGTGCTATATTGCTGCATCGTAGCATAGTGATGTAAAGAATCAAAATGATCGCTATAACTAGGCGGTCAACTTTTGTGTTTTAGCCGAAGTGATGCGACGTACTCACATCGAGTTTTTTGTGAAGCAGCCGATTTGATGGTGTGCGTGCGTGCGTGCACATCTGCAGTGCCATATTGGTTCGTTGGAGCATAGCAGTGTAAAGAATCAAAATAATCTACACGTGCAGGCGGTCAACTTCCGTGTTTTAGCCAAAGTGATCCGACCTACCCATATCAATATTTATCGATTATTCCGGATGTGAAAATATTTTGGTGCGTCGGATCATGTTGACTTCAAGGAATGAAATGTTCGCCATCGAAGGGCAATCAACTTTATTATTGACGTTAATGCCCTCCGACGTAACCACACCAAAATATCGCCATTTTTCGTTTTCGGTATAATGGGGAGAGGCATTTTGGTGCGTTCAATTTGGTCCAATTGTCAAAAGGGGTCTATTCCAGGTCATGCCGAACAACTTTTTCCTTTATAGCAAAGCTCTGTGATAAGCCGTTAGCGCGCCTACCGTAAATCCTCCAATAGTGCCCCCGGGGCACTATTTTTTCAACCTCTCCTTACCCGGGGGCACTATTGGAGGGGGGGGGCACTATTTGTGGGGGGGATCTATTATTTCAACCTAAAAATTTTGAATGGTAATGCTAGTTTTGCTGTCAAAATTGCCGATTTTTCGGTGATTTTGATCACTTTTGCCACATTTAATGGTTGATTTACCGCTAATAGTTGCTGAAACGTACTATTATTGGTTAGTAGTAGTGTGTATACACGATATAAATGTACCTACCACTATATTTTTGCCCATAAAAGGCACATGGCACAACATACCCCTTACCCCCGGGGGCACTATTGGAGGGGGGGGCTCTATTATTTCAACCTTGCCGTCCCCGGGGGCCCTATTGGAGGGGGGGGGGGCACTATTGGAGGGGGGGGCTGTATTGGAGGATTTACGGTATTAAACACAAACTTTTTGGCCGATATTTTTAATTGCTAATAACTCATTATCGGTGATGAAGTTTTAGGTTCAGTGACTTGGCATAGACTTCCCATAAGAAACTGTTCAAGGAAATCAAAAAAAAATTGGGGGTTAATTGGGCACTTTTTCGAGATTTACTCTTGGTGGAAACCACCCCAAAAAAACGACTATGTCCGAAAAAACGCATAAAATCGACGATATCTCGAGTTTGGTAGGACGCAGAGACGATTCCTTTGGTACGCAAAATTGCCATCATGGGTCGCTTACACATGCCAAGTTTCATTCCAATTGCCCACGGCACTAGCGAGTGGCGCTCCAAAAACTGGGAGGAGAACACGAAAAAAAAAGAAGACACTTTTCGGAAACATTTTCGGGCGTACCCCCTTAACGCGCAGCAATACTGCAACGCGCTGTGGCACGTACGGTCCCCCGATGAGTGCGCTTCTTTTGACCCATAACGCGCCGAAATCGGTTCAGCCAATCAAAAGTTATGGGCGATCAAAAATCCGAATTCTCGCGCGCGCAAGTCGTCACATATTAGGGTTGTACGCTGACGCGTACACCCTGATAGTGCCCAATTTTTACCATCGAATGTAATGACTGGGGATGTAATGACGCAAGAATAAAGCGTTACAACAAAAAGGTGGAATGTTTTCCTGTATTGCAGAAGTGCATTGGTTGCATTGGTTGACTTCCTTTGGATTTTGCTGCAGCACTTTACAGATTCGTCATTGTTGCTTATCAACTGAGCATTCGCAACATGATTTTATGACACATTGTATTCATGATGAGTCACTACTGAGGACATGAAAATATTGATACTGAATCACTTCTGCTCAAGATGGCATAGTGCCCAATTTTCGCTATCTAATGTATGTGAGCGCGAGAATAAAGCGTTTCAACAAAAAAGGAAAAATGTTTTCCTGTATTGCAGAAGTGCATTGGTTGCATTCTTTGACTTTCTTTGGCTTTTGCTGCCGCACTTTACAGATTTGTCATTGTTACTTTTCAACTGACCATTCGCAGCATGATTTTATGACACACTGTATTGATGATGAGTTACTACTGAGGACATGAAAATATTGATAGTGAATTGGTTTGGAGCACTTTGTAGAAGGTGTCCTGAGTTGTAGAGGTTAGTGCTTTCAAAGGGACGTTAATTCGACGTCCATCTAATTAATTGCGTCGCGTCCATCTAATTTAACGACACGTCCATCTAATTTGCGCAATTGACGATACGTCCATCTAATTGTTGGTACGTCCATCTAATGTGACTACACGTCCATCTAATTGGATGACACGTCCCTCTAATATATGACGACGCGTCCATCTATTCTGACGACCACGTCTATCGAAAAAAAAGTGAGCTGCCAGTGGCCGCTGGACGGGGGAGAGAACCGCAAAGCGGCGGGCGGGTCTATCTAAGATGACGATATGTTGATCCAACCATGTAATAAGCCAGCACCGAACAGGGGCACAGGGGCAGACAAGCGGCGGGCGCGCCAGGGGCGGGCCGGCGGAAAGGTCTCTGAGCCGCCGCTGAGCACTGCTGAGCACCGTTGAATCGCTTGTAGACGGACGTGTCACACAAATTAGATAGACGAAAAATCAGAATTAGATGGACGCGTATTCAAAATTAGATGGACGTTTCACGCATATTAGATGGACGTTTCACTCATATTGGATGGACGTAAATTCAAAATTAGATGGACGTGTCACGCATTTTAGATGGACGTGCACGCCAAATTAGCTGGACGTAAATATTGTCCCCCTTTCAAAGTCAGGAAGCGAGACTGCGGGAGCGCAACTAGTGGAGCGCATAGATGATGGGACACAGATAAGACAACGCCCCGCCCCCCCCCCCCCTTAACGCCCGACACGGTCAGCGCGGTATACTGTATGAGATGTGCCGAAGATGGCAGAGGGGAAGCTGTCGTCCAACCACGTCTCGCACAAACCCGCAATGGAATTTCTAGAAAAGCTGCTAATTCATGCATTTTGCAATTGAACCTTAACGACGGCGCATTAAGAGTGTATACTTCGAGATCAGCGAGGGCACACGGGCGAGCCTCAACAGCGCTGAGGAGGACGGGGAGGCTAGTTCGAGGGAGGCTCTGAGCGCACGAGGGGGCGGAGGGGGAGAATTCAACGGTTTACCTGGGCCTGCATGGCGGCGGGGCGGAGCCTGTCGCGCTCGGAGCGAAGGAGGACGCGGTCGCGCCAGACGACGACATCCTCTCCGAGCTCCTTGCGCCGGGCGCGCTCCTCGTTCAGCTGGCGCTGCTGGTGGTGAAGCTCGCGCGGCGTCAGGTCCGGCCGGACGAAGTAGGGAAGCCGCTGTCTGCCGTCGCTGGCGTCCGGCGTTTGCTCCTAGAGATAGCCGCGGAGCTGCGTCAGGAAGGTCCTTCGAGCGGTCGCGTCGTCAAAGACGACATTCAGAATGCGCGGCTTTCCGTCCTGACGGGTGCTCCCGTGCCGGAAGACGCGCGTCACTTGCTCCGGCCTGATGTGGAGGGCCAGGTCGAGCGCCTTGACGGTGTTCGAGTCGTGCTGGTCGGCGGCGTCGGACTTGCCGGGCGAGCTCGGGCACGGCGTGCGTGTGTGTGTGTGTGTGTGTGTGCGTGCGTGCGTGCGTGCGTGCATGCGTGCGTGCGTGCGTGCGTGCGTGCGTGCGTGCGTGCGTGCGTGCGTGCGTGCGCGCGTGCGTGCGTGCGTGCGTGCGTGCGTGCGTGCGTGCGTGCGTGCGTGCGTGCGTGCGTGCGTGCGTGCGTGCGTGCGTGCGTGCGTGCGTGCGTGCGCGCGTGCGTGTACAAGAGTACATTCAACACTCTTGATGATTATGTACCTTGTACCTGCATTGTGTAATACACGATTGAGGCCATCAACTATGCTCGCCAGTGAGCAGCAGCCTCTCCAACCCGGGCTTCCACATTCCTTATTTCCCAAAGGAGTAATAAACGATCAATATGACTTCTACTTTGACCCTCGGCACCAAGATGTGTGTGAAGCATCGCGACTGGAGGCCATCAAATTGTATGGCTGCCCTGGATATACGAAAGCGACCGAGCGGTGGTACGGCTCTGTTGGACATGCAAACTACATATATACACAATATGCAACGTTCTTGCTAGCGGGAGGGGGGGGGGGGGATCAACTAAATTCAAAAGTGGTGCCCGCGGCCCTGCATTAAGGCCGATTCAGAATTACTAACGGTCTTCCCATAGGTCTTGGTCTCGGTCTCAGTCTTGTCTTCTGTTTGGCATGGAAAGGCCAAGACCGAGACCAAGACCAACGATGTTGGGAACTTTGTCTTTCATGGCACTATATTTTTAGGTAACTACCGTAAACCCTATAATTAGCCCCCCCCCTATAATTAGCCCCCCCTATAATAATACACCCTCCCAGGACCACTTTGAGTTAATAAGCCCCCCCCCCCTATAATTACGCCCCCTCCCTAAATGAACCATCGTCTAAAAGGCACATGTTTCCATGTCTGGGTGTATGTATGGTCGCGTATGTGTATGTATGTACACGTATGTGCATGTGAGACTGTGTGAGAGTGTGTTAGAGTGTACCAACGTGTGTGCACAGCGCCTTTTTCCCTTAAAAATCGCCTCCACGCGCCTTTTTACCCACACATCTTCCCACTCATCGACACTTCCAGTTTATAAGCCCCCCCCCCTATAATTAGCCCCCCCCCATAATTATACACCCTCCTAGAGCTCAAACGAAAAAATTAGCCCCCGGGGGGCTAATTATAGGGTTTACGGTAATTAATGTGTGCACCCGTTTTACTGAAAGCGTGCACCCCAATTACTGAATGAGTGCACCCCGATTTATGAATGCGTGCACCCCGATTTATTAATGAGTGCACCCTTCAGATTTATGAATGGGTGCACCCAAAATTTATGAATGCGTGCACCCAGGTTTGTTTCGCACTCTATATAGGTACACCGTGTATTTATGCTACGCACGCATCACGCAGGCACTGAGCGTTCAAGAGTCGCGGGCGCTGCTGACGTAGGTGGCGTCGACTTAGTCGGGGGGGCCCCCCCGGGGCCACCGGGGGGGGGGCCCCCTAGGTTTGACCCTACCCACACCCTCCCCAACCCTCCCCCCCAGGTCTTCCTGAACCCCCACCCAACCCCCCCCCCAGAATTTTCAAAAACTTTCTACTACTTACTTTAATGAAAAATAAATGTGTTTTGTAGTGTTTTTGTGCAAAAATCGACCAAAAAGTACCAATATTGCATTATATACAGTGTATTTTGACTAAAAAGTACCTATTTTCGGGTTTTTATAGTGTATTTTTGACTAAAAATTGAACAAAAATTGCCTAAATTTTCCTTCCCAGACCCCCCCCCCCTTCTCCAGATTTCCACCCCACCCACCACCCCCCCCCCCCCCCCAGAAAGTGCTCGAACCCTCCCCCCCCAGGTCGAATTCCCGGTTACAGGTATGCTTGAAGGGTGGTAGTTGGTACTCTCAACACGCTGAGCTGTGTTGGTAGAGAGCAGCAGGCATCCCAGAGAACGAGTCCGTCGTCCACTGTCAAACGACACCCAGCAGACCGTTCAGGACGACACCATCATGATGCCCAGACCAGTGCCCCAATCGCGACGGCAGTGAAGCGATTGTGCGAGTCCAAGGTTCCCAGGACGACAGCAGGGTACCTCTGCTTCGACGCTTTGTACGTAGCGTTGACAGCGAGAAAGCCTGCTGACGCGAGATGGAGGAGAAGACGATGGGCGGAGAGCAGAACGAAAGGCCGCTGTGGAGAGGCGTCGAAGGCGATGACGAACGGGGCGTCGTCGTCGATCAGCAGTACTCTAGCAGAGCACCACTCAAAGAACTCTGCTTTGACGGCGTTGACGCCATCAGTAGACGAGTCCGAGAGGCGCCGGATGAACGCCCATGATGCCGACATGGGGCAATCAAAGCTGCAAGAGCAAGATAAATGCTGGACGGCGATAAGAGATTGGATGGCCGGAAGGAAGGCTGGTGTTTAAACAAATTAAAACAAAAAAAGGGCAGGCCTGCTGCGATTCCAGCATTACCATAGTATAGATGATTTGAAAGATAAGATTGGTGGTCAGTAGTCGCATTTGACTGCGCCACTGCGTTTGACGATTGGCTGCGAGTGCGACCCAATGCAACAGCTGGATCTGGTTGACGATAGATCACATTCTAACCAAGTAGAGCACCATCCCATGCAATGCCGACTTGGGTGCACGCATTCATAAATTTTGGGTGCACCCATTCATAAATCTGAAGGGTGCACTCATTAATAAATCGGGGTGCACGCGTTCATAAATCGGGGTGCACTCATTCAGTAATTGGGGTGCACGCTTTCAGTAAAACGAGTGCACGCATTAATAATATTCCATTTTTTCAACAGTCGTTTACTATTGGAGGGGGGGGGGCACAATACTTTCAACCTAAAAATTGACTGGCAATGCTAATTTTGCATTTAAAATTGACGATTTATCGGGAATTTGTATCACTTTTTTCCATTTAATGGTTGATTTATCAGCACTAGTAGCTGAAATGTGAGTAGTAGTGTGTATACGCGATATATACTGTAAACCCCTATTTATCCCTCCTCCTAATTGCCCACTATAAAATAATTGCCACATTGCCACATAAGACCACATTGAGTTTATCAGCTCTCCCCCTATTATTGCACCCACCCCCCTTAATTGTACCATTAATGGTCTGAAAGGCAAAATGTTTCACGTATGGGTATACCGTAAACCCTATAATTAGACCCCCGGGGGCTAATTTTTTCGTTCGAGCTCTAGGAGGGTGTATAATTATAGGGGGGGGGCTAATTATAGGGGGGGCTTATAAACTGGAAGTGTCGATGAGTGGGAAGATGTGTGGGCAAAAAGGCGCGTGGAGGCGATTTTTAAGGGAACGTTGGTGCGTTCCCTGGCGCTGTGCACACACGTTGGCGCTGTACACACACGTAGGCGCTGTGCACACACGTTGGTACACTCTAACACACTCTCACACAGTCTCACATGCACATACGTGTACATACATACACATACGCGACCATACATACACCCAGACATGGAAACATGTGCCTTTTAGACGATGGTTAAATTAGCGAGGGGGCGTAAATATAGGGGGGGCATTATTAACTCATAGAGGACGTGGGAGAGTGTATTATTATAGCGGGGGCTAATGATAGGGGGATAATTGTAGGGTTTACGGTATGTATAGTCGCGTATGTGCATGTGTTACCGTCCACGCCTGAGTTCCTCCACCCAACCCCCCCCGCGCCAACCGTCCCCGGCCGTGTACTCGGCCGCGGACGGCGGGGAACCGTCCCCGCCCGAGTACTTGGGCGTAGACGGTCCAAAACAAGCGCCGCCCGAGTACTCGGCCGTGGACGGTTTGAAGCAGCGCCGCCCGAGTACTCGGGCGTGGACGGCCGAAAGAAGCGAAGCTCGATTAAGTGGGGGGAGGAGGGGGCCTTGTTATCTTATCGTCAGCGGCTCAGGTCGGCGTGGGCCGCATTTCCCACTTGTACAATGTACAATGTCTGTGTTTATCGTTGGTCGGTGAATCTGTCAAGACATACTTTTACCCCTGTACACCGCGGCAGAGGCACAACACAGTACAATAACGCGCGCGACGCCGACGCCGCCCCAGCGTCCGGTTCAGACGGCTGGCCTGCCGCCGAAAGGCTGACGTCGGCCTCTTGCACAGCTTGCTCAAGGTCCTCCTCTGACTTGAGGCTGCGGATAATTGCTACTGGTAGCTGTGGGTTTTCACAAATTCCCCACTCTGGCGGGCAACCAAACATTGCAGTGTATGGCGACCGCTTTATCCCAGAGTGATAAGCGCTGTTGCGCTGGAACTGGATAATCGGCAGCACCTGCAAGGAAAACACACACCATGAGCAACTGCACAAAACGCAAAGTCTGAGTTGCAGAGAATTCAATCCGCATGCGCATGGACATGAACGAGGTTTTGATACTGTACATTGTACAAGTGGGAGATGCGGCCCACGCCGACCTGAGCCGCAGACGATCAGATAACAATGCCCTCTCCTCCAACCACTTAATCGAGCTTCGCTTCTTTCGGCCGTCTACGCCCGAGTACTCGGGCACCGCTGCTTCAAACCGTCCACGGCCGAGTACTCGGGCGGCGCTTGTTTCGGACCGTCTACGCCCAAGTACTCGGGGCGTGGACGGTTCCCCACCGTCCGCGGCCGAGCACTCGGCCGTGGACGGTTTGGCGCCATCCGCGCCCGAGTACTCGGGCGTGGACGGAACTCGGGCGTGGACGGTAACACATGTATGTACATGTATGTGCATGTTAGACTGTGTGAGAGTGTGTTAGAGTGTACCGACGAATGTGCGCCGGATCTTTTTTCCATAATATCGCCTCCATGCGCCTTTCCGCCCACCAAGTCCCCCCACACATCGACCATTCCAGTTTTATGGCCCCTAGGTTTACCCCCCCCCCCCTAAAATTAAAAACCCCCTGGAGCTCAAACAAAACAATTAGCACACGGGGTGAGGGTAATTATAGGGTGGTATGTACCTACCACTTTATTTTTGCCCATAGAAGGCACATGACATAACATTCCCCCACTGGCACTATTGGAAGGGGCACTATTATTTCAACCTTGCCCTACTCGGGGCCCATTATTGGAGGGAGGCATTGGAGCTTTCTATTGGATGATTTATGGTAGGTTTATAGCTAACGAAAACTAAACATTGAGCTTTGATGTCACATTTAGGACGTTCAATAAAGAGACTCTTGCTTGCGAAAAGTTTTCCTTTCACGACGCATTCGTCAGCGAAGAAGCTAGCCTTCTCTGCCGCTTGTATAACCAAGAGCAGAAAGATCTAGAACTGGGAAAGAAACCTTTTGGAAAAAGGTTTAACAACTACAGATCCAAGCACGAGTGCGAATTCTGTCTGGACTTCTTTCGCGTCGGTGGGTTCAATGCAGTCAGTAGTTGTTGGATTAAGGAGCAATGCAAGGAGGCTGTTGGCTCATGTCCATGGCGCCTTCCCGTCTCGGGCCGCATGATTAACCAAAGACATTCGGAAGAACGCCAGCTGTAATCGAGGGCACCAACGGCACGAGAAGATCCATTGAGATAAGAAGGAAGTCCTCGATCTAGTAGACCAGCAAGAATCGAGCTAGAACCGTGCCCGCAAGAGGCTGATTCTCTACAACTAAGGCCAAACGCTAATCTTGAGGTGGGGGTGGGGCGCTCATAGTGAGTTTTTGACCGATTTAGTGGTGCTGTCAGCAGTCAATATTTTAGCGTTTCTGAGGTGGCATGCAGTTCAAAGTGGCTGACATGGCATTAAGGCAAAATTTGCAGGTGGCAGGCTGCAAAAAAGGAGAAGACGTGAGGCTCCTTTAGGTCCAGTTTAAAAAAAAACCGCGGTATTTAAGCCACATAGATGATCAACTTCAGTTTGAACAAACCTTGTAGGTATAATCGAATCAGCAACGAATCAGCAATCGAATCAGCAATCATGCAGCAACACGTCATATACTCGGCGTTCGTTGTGCTCGCTTCACTCGCTCGCTTGGATCACTGGAAAGGCAGTCCAGGCTGCACGAGGACCGAGGCCTTTCATTCCTCGGACTCGGAGACGAGAGACGAGAGCGGACGACTCAGAGACGAGAGACTTGTCCTTTTTTTGCGGAAAATTTGGTTGCCAATATCTTTTATGTGGTGAGAATTTCAAATGTCATGCAAGTGTCCCAGACCCGCTTTGTACAACTGTTTACGGAAATCAAAAAACCTTTGGGGGTTTACTCGGCTTCTTTTCAAGTTTTGCTCTTGTCGGATTTTGGCAACAAAATTACGACTATGTCCCAAAAAATGACCAAATGGGCCACAGCTCTAGATCCGTATCACCTAGACAAATTTTCCTTGGGGCACAAAATTGCGATCATATACCACGTGTTCACGCCAACTTTCGTCCCAATCGGCAGTAGCGTTCCAAAGCGGCCACAAAAAAGTGGGTGCAGAACATAAAAAAAAAACAACACTTTTTCGGAACATTTTCGGACAGTTCGTTTTATTGCGCTCGAGTGCCAAAACGTGGGACGGCTTATTCGATTCCGGTCTAGAAGGCGGTTCTTTTGAGCTATCATTCGCCACAATCCGTTCAGGCAATCAAGAGTTAGGTATAGGCGACGGAAAATTCAAAAACCGCATTGAAGAAGGGGTCACGTTGTACGCTGACGCATACACCCTGATACATATCACTGATTTGTGTGTGTGTGTGTGTGTGTGTGTGTGTGTGTGTGTGTCTACAGAAACAAGGCTGCGGTTGTCACAGAAGTAGATAATCGGCCTCTTGGGCGCAAGGTCCCGGGTTCGATTCTTAATGGACCCACTAGACTGAGGACTTCTCTTTCGATGGATTTTTCGTGCCATCGCTGCCCTAGATTATAGATGGCGTTCTTCCCCAGGTCTTTGGCTAACTGCACGGCCCTCGACAGGAATGCGTCATGGATATGGGTGCTACTATGTATGGGCCATTGACGGCCTCCTAGCGTTGCCCCTAATCTAACAACAACAACATCCCTGGTTTACAGATGGCGTTCTTCCGAATGTCTTTGGAAAATTATGCGGCTCTATACGGGAAGGCGTAGTAGACGTGGGTATGCTATACGGGCCATAGGACGGCCTCATACTCGTCGCGAAGCCTCTAGTACCTAACCCAACAGCAACAACAAACACTAAATGCCATAGAACTAACCTACCATGTAACATGCTTGATTGTTTCACACGAACAGTGCATATTGTAAACCACTATTGCACCTGGGGCGCTGTTGGATTGGCCCACAACTCCTAGTGTCTCGATCCTACTTGTAGCCAGCTGGAAAGCTGGCAGCAGCGAGTCGAGGCCTGCTTCGACCTCCATCGCCGCGTCCGCCATGGTCGGCGCCTTATTGTAGACAGCTCGACAGTTGGGAGAAGCAGATCGAGACCTGGTTCGACCTCCATCGCCACGTCTGCCGTGGTCAGCAGCTTGTTGTAGACAGCTCGACAGTTGGGAGAAGCAGATCGAGACCTGGTTCGACCTCCATCGCCACGTCTGCCGTGGTCAGCAGCTTGTTGTAGACAGCTCGACAGTTGGGAGAAGCAGATCGAGACCTGGTTTGATCTCCATCGCCACGTCTGCCGTGGTCAGCAGCTTGTTGTAGACAGCTCGACAGTTGGGAGAAGCAGATCGAGACCTGGTTCGACCTCCCTCGGATCGACTGCCGTGGTCAGAATCATGTTGTCGACAGCTCGACAGTTGGGAGAAGCAGATCGAGACCTGGTTTGATCTCCATCGCCACGTCTGCCGTGGTCAGCAGCTTGTTGTAGACAGCTCGACAGTTGGGAGAAGCAGATCGAGACCTGGTTCGACCTCCATCGCCACGTCTGCCGTGGTCAGCAGCTTGTTGTAGACAGCTCGACAGTTGGGAGAAGCAGATCGAGACCTGGTTTGACCTCCATCGCCACGTCTGCCGTGGTCAGCAGCTTGTTGTAGACAGCTCAACAGTTGGGAGAAGCAGATCGAGACCTGGTTCGACCTCCATCGCCACGTCTGCCGTGGTCAGCAGCTTGTTGTAGACAGCTCAACAGTTGGGAGAAGCAGATCGAGACCTGGTTCGACCTCCATCGCCACGTCTGCCGTGGTCAGCAGCTTGTTGTAGACAGCTCAACAGTTGGGAGAAGCAGATCGAGACCTGGTTCGACCTCCATCGCCACGTCTGCCGTGGTCAGCAGCTTGTTGTAGACAGCTCAACAGTTGGGAGAAGCAGATCGAGACCTGGTTCGACCTCCATCGCCACGTCTGCCGTGGTCAGCAGCTTGTTGTAGACAGCTCAACAGTTGGGAGAAGCAGATCGAGACCTGGTTTGACCTCCATCGCCACGTCTGCTGTGGTCAGCAGCTTGTTGTAGACTGCTCGACAGTTGGGAGAAGCAGATCGAGACCTGGTTCGACTTCCATCGCCACGTCTGCCGTGGTCAGCAGCTTGTTGTAGACAGCTCAACAGTTGGGAGAAGCAGATCGAGACCTGGTTCGACCTCCATCGCCACGTCTGCCGTGGTCAGCAGCTTGTTGTAGACAGCTCGACAGTTGGGAGAAGCAGATCGAGACCTGGTTCGACCTCCATCGCCACGTCTGCCGTGGTCAGCAGCTTGTTGTAGACAGCTCGACAGTTGGGAGAAGCAGATCGAGACCTGGTTCGACCTCCATCGCCACGTCTGCCGTGGTCAGCAGCTTGTTGTAGACAGCTCAACAGTTGGGAGAAGCAGATCGAGACCTGGTTCGACCTCCATCGCCACGTCTGCCGTGGTCAGCAGCTTGTTGTAGACAGCTCAACAGTTGGGAGAAGCAGATCGAGACCTGGTTCGACCTCCATCGCCACGTCTGCCGTGGTCAGCAGCTTGTTGTAGACAGCTCAACAGTTGGGAGAAGCAGATCGAGACCTGGTTTGACCTCCATCGCCACGTCTGCCGTGGTCAGCAGCTTGTTGTAGACTGCTCGACAGTTGGGAGAAGCAGATCGAGACCTGGTTCGACCTCCATCGCCACGTCTGCCATGGTCAGCAGCTTGTTGTAGACAGCTCAACAGTTGGGAGA
The DNA here is from genome assembly GCA_030248085.1 of Paralinhomoeus sp. GSCO2_6. NCBI lineage: Eukaryota > Metazoa > Nematoda > Chromadorea > Monhysterida > Linhomoeidae > Paralinhomoeus > Paralinhomoeus sp. GSCO2_6. Next base: position 29,227 of record JASAMY010002234.1, read on the forward strand.
AGCAGATCGAGACCTGGTTCGACCTCCATCGCCACGTCTGCCGTGGTCAGCAGCTTGTTGTAGACAGCTCGACAGTTGGGAGAAGCAGATCGAGACCTGGTTCGACCTCCATCGCCACGTCTGCCGCGGTCAGCGGCTTGTTGTGGACAGCTCGACAGTTGGGAGAAGCGGGTCGAGACCTGGTTCGACCCCTGCCTTGCAAGATCGCCAAAACAGCAAACAAAAAAAGCTGACTAAGTCCTACATAGATACGGGTATCAATCTCAAACTAACGAGACTTAGTATTTTATCGTTGGGGCTGCAAAGTAAACCTGAGTCGAAGGTACTGATGCGCCTTAAAGGCATCCACCCTGCTCCTCCAGCCTTAGTGTAGCGGGCCAAAGCCGTCCACGCGGCCTAATGGCACCCTGCCTCTGTGTAGCAGGGTAGCCGGTAGCAGAGGAAAGTGCGTGGCTGGCTGGACCAACGCGCATACTGGCGAACGCACTAGCATAGTCTTTCAGCCGCGTTATTTGCCCTGAGAAAATTCGCTCCTGGATTTGGGCACGTCTGGGCCTATTCTGCTATGTATCCTTAACCATGTGTTTTCCCAGATTTACCCATAAATCTTGTTCGAGGACCCAGAAATATGGTAATATTTATTTTTATCTTTTTTTTTAATATGTTTTTTTTTAAATAAAACTAAAACAAGATGGACCTAAGAATGCTAAAAAAAAATCAGCCTGATCGGTCAAGCCATAAAGGAGAACCGGTCCATAGCGGACTGACGCTCAGACGGATGGACGAATGTACAGACCATTACGAAATGTATCGTCCATAAATGAACTCGCCGCGCTGACGAGCGGCGACGAAACCATGACAACTCTAGTTGAGGCACTTCCTCGCCTCGCACTCACACTAACGCAATTTGCAGATTTACCTTCCGAAAATTAAAATGAATACCGTTCCTCCTCAAACGCCCCCTTTCCCTGGCCGGTGGGTGGCTCTAGTTTCCAAAATTTTTGAGAAAATGACGTGGTCAGCTGCGGGACACCCCTGGGAGTCACGTCCCGTTCTTACTTTTCGAGCTTAGTTCTAAGCTTTTTTGAGATATTTCAACCTAAACCTCCACAATTTGAAAAAGCAGTGGAGAGTCATTTTTTTAGAGAATCACGCAAAACCCACCGTACGCCATCTAAACAGCAGGTTTAACCTGAAATCGACTCTCCTTATGCTGAAGCGCTCGATCTGTGCGTGCGCTATCAAAGTCGCAGCTAGTCGAATAATTGATATGCCAACGTTCGGCAGCGCATTGTTCAAACGATAATGCCGACATCTTTAAGAAACGGGTTTGTGTCACAAAGCGTACAAAGCGGCGTACTGTACTCACTGTGTTCCCGTAGTAGCTGTCCGCCGCTTTCCTGGCTCCCCCTTGTAGACATCTTTCAAAAAAATGTCTCGCGTTGATATCTCGGTGTGATAAGGCCACGATACGCCACACACCCAACACAAAACCAACGCGTGACGACCCGTAGAAGCAACTCAAACTAGGTTATTGTAACTACTTTTTCAAATTTCGGAGGTTTAAGTTAAAATATCTCAAAAAACTTAGAATCAAGTTCCAAAGTCAGAACGTGACGTGAATCTCAAGGGTGTCGCGCAGATGCCAGCTGATCACATCATTAACTCATTTTTTTGGAAGCTAGAGCACCCCCCCCCCACCCCCTTTAAAGAATTTTAAAGGGCCGATGTTCAGTACATCATGTATTTCTTCAGTACCACGGACCATGTGTACACCATGGAGCAAGTTCAACCTGTCATCCCCGGTGAGGCACCCAATGACCTTAGTCAAGAGCCAGCGAGGAAACACGTTCGACGTCTTCTATGTCAGCGCCAAGCAACAACTCGTCAAGCTCGTTTCCGAGGCTGATCTGAAACCGGGAAGGGATGACATGACAGGTTGCCACTCATGGCATGTGGACCCAATCTCCGAATACCGTAAATCCTCCAATAGTGCCCCTGGGGCACTATTGTTTCAATGTCTCTCAAAAGGGGGCACTATTAATTTCGTCAGATTTTTGCGCAATTTTGCAGCAAAATTTAAAATTAAAATGCCTTAAAATGCACACGGGCAGCCGGTATTTAAAACTTTAATTGAAATACGTGTATTGCATGCATAATTACACACCATGCATGGACTTTTAATTAGAGTTGGGAAAAAAAACGTTTTCACTATGGCCCGGCGTTTTTTTTGTTTAAAAACGGTTTTATTTAGGAAACAACTGTTTCTTTTGTTCTTTTTTAAATACGTGTGTACATGTACCATACATCACGGTAAGTCATCAGCAACGTGCCCAAAGCTTCGAAATTGGTACATAAAGAAGGTTGAGTGGAGAGTAGAGCTGTGCAAGCACTGCAGTAAGCACAAAACGACAGGTGGGCTCCTCACGTGTGCGTGCGTGCGTGCGTGCGTGCGTGCGTGCGTGCGTGCGTGCGTGCGTGCGTGCGTGCGTGCGTGCGTGCGTGCGTGCGTGCGTGAGTGTGAGGGCGTGCGGGTGTGAGCAAGCGGAATGACGAGTGGCGTGGTGTTCTGGCAACAAAAACATGCGACGCGCACGCAAGGAATGCAAGAAGGGGCGCGGCGCAGACGATGGACGAGGACGCGCAGGCGGCAGAGAGAAGGCAACTGAGACGGCGAACAGCAGCGCAGCAGCTCCATCGAGTTCGTATTCAGGGCCATCGAGCAGGCGGGCGGCGGCGAGCAGTCGAGCTGGGCTGGCTCGGCGGCTCGCCCTCGGCCGAGACGGCGGCCAGTGCCACGCGTCCACGCCTCCACGCAGCGCCCCCCTCACCACTCCTGCGATGACACTGCAACGTCGGCACGCGCGCATTCACAAGCAGAGCATAGGTGCTATCTTGGTGCCACCTCCCATGGAGCGCTGCGCAATCCCAGCGATTAACTACGGTGCAGCGACCCCCACGCCCTCCCTGGTTGGCCCCGCCCCTTCGCGATATGCGAAAATCCCCCTTCTGGCACCCTACGAAATGCGAAATTCCTTGTCGCTTCAGATGGGAAATCCCGGACCAATCCAGGCTGTGCTCACCTTTGTTTGCGTCCTATTTCTGTTTGATCACCGAAAGAAACAGCGTGCTTTAGAAACTATTCTAAGCCAATTTGGACCAAAGAGTACCAATTAACAGTTTGCATGCAATTGTGGTGTAATTCTATTCTGACCCTCCCTCCTCAAAATGTCATACCCTGGCTGGGCTTTCGCCCGGGTAGGATTTAGACCTCCGCCCCCAATCGACCCCACATGGTCTCCAAGCCCAAATAGCACCTATGAATGAGAGTGAGAGCAGCAGCAACGGCGACGAGACGACTCGTAACTCACGGTGCGCAGTGCTCCTCCTGTCGTGGCGCTGAGAGTTGAGAGCGGGGCAAAGGAGAGCAGAGGCGCGGTGTCCGTCGTGAGGAGAAAACTGCCGCGGTGGCGCGGGTCGAGGTCGCCAAGAGGGGCCAATGGCGTCCCTCCGCCTGATCTTCGAGTTGTTGTTGTTGCTTGGGGTCGCTTCTATGATCGCGAGGCCGCGCAGCGGCCAGTGCGTCGAACGTAATCCAGCACATTGTCGGGCGCGAGCTGGAGGCAGTCGAGGGCGGGCGCCGCGCCCAGTACAGCGAGCCTCTCCGTCTGCCAGCGTGTGCAATGTAGTAGACTAGCCGCTTCAACTCAGGACTCCTGCTTGCAAAGTACTCCAAAGTGGTTCAGTATCTATATTTTTTGTCCTCAGTAGTGTCTCATCATCAATACAATGTGTCATAAAATCATGCTGCGAATGCTCAGTTGAAAAGCAACAATGACGAATATGTAAAGTGCTGCAGCAAAAGCCAAAGGAAGTCAACCAATGCAACCAATGCACTTCTGCAATACAGGAAAACATTTTACTGTTTGTTGCACCTTGTTTGTTGCAACGCTTCATTCTTGCGTCCAGTCATTACATTCGATAGTAAAAATTTGACACTATACCATCTTGGGCAGACACCATAAATCCCATATTTTGTGGCGGCGGGCTAATTGTTTTAATCAGCCCTTCAGAGCCAGCTAATAATAATTGCCTTTTTTTGTAATCTGCATGGTTGCTCGCATATGTTCATGCATCGTGATCTGCAGGCGCAGTGCTGCTGCTTCCCGATCGGCTTGTGCACGCGCCGCCGACTGCTCGGCAGTCTGCTATAAATAGGTAATTGCACCGCAAAACATTTGAGCGCCATTGAGAAACTAAATAATACACTTCTTCTGAAGCTCCTTGACCGCTCTGTAGAACTCGTCGAAATTTGTGAACGGCCTCTCTTCCTCTTGGAGCGACTTGCCAAAGCGGCGCTCTCATCCTGCCTGCTTGTGCAAGGCCTTTGGACCTGCTCTAAGCTAGGATCGCTGTCCGACGCTTCCAATTCCCTTCCGGCAGGCTGTGGGCGGACGTTTTTCGGCAGGCTTGGGCTTGAGTCTCCCTTACGTCGTTTTTTGGCAAAACACAATTGTTGCGTCCGCATCCGCTCCATCCGAAACAAAGCAAGCCTAAGTCTAAGCGAAGCCTAAGTCTAAGCCAAAGCCAAAGCCTAAACATGACTGGACTAAAGCAAAGTCTGGACTAAGCCTAAAATTAAGAAAGTGTTCATCGGACGCAGCGAACGCGGACGCATCAATTGTTTTCAGCCGTTTCAACAGAAAAAAAAAAACCAAAACAACGCACCACAAAAACAACGCACCACTAAAACGCTAACACGCGTGCGTGCGTGCGTGCGTGCGTGCGTGCGTGCGTGCGTGCGTGCGTGCGTGCGTGCGTGCGTGCGTGCGTGCGTGCGTGCGTGCGTGCGTGCGTGCGTGCGTGCGTGCGTGCGTGCGTGCGCGAGTCCGTGCGTGCGTGCGTGCGTGCGTGCGTGCGTGCGTGCGTGCGCGTTTGCGTGCGTGCGTGCGTGAGTGCTTGCGTGCGTGCGCGAATCCAAAGCGTGCGTGCGTGCGTGCATGCGTGCATGTGTGCGCGTTTGCATAGGTATGTTCGGGCCTTTTTACCCTCAACTTGAGCCATATTCCGTGCGTGCATGCGTGCGTGCGAGCGTGCGTGCGTGCGTGCGTGCGTGCGTGCGTGCGCGAGTCCGTGCTTGCGCGCGTGCGTGTGTGCGTGCGTGCGTGCGTGCGTGCGTGCTAATGCGTGCGCGCATGCGTGCGTGCGTGTGCGTGTAATACAAGTTTTTATAGCGTTGACACCTGCAAAACACAGTAAAAAATAATAAAAAGTTCGAAGTTTTATAGCATAAACACGTGCAAAACAAAAAAGGTATAAACAAAAAAGTTACAAGTATTTTTATGGCAGAGGTTTGATCCCAGGACCTCCAGAAAAGTAACGTGCATCATAACCACTACGCCATTGATCTGTGTGAAATGGTTTTCTAAACACTTCTGATAAGTCAGAAGCACGCATAAAATGCGCTGTATTATCATATAATTTATTTATATTTGCATAACACATGGATTACGACAGCTTCAGTAGTGTCACTCTTATTTTGATGGTAAAATGTGCCAAGCAAGCCAGCAAGCAAAAATTCAGCTCAATCCATCCAGCAGAACTCTCTGCTGCATTGCACACAGAACCCACAAACAGTCATACTACTGTAGAAAAGGATAATGCCATATCTTGTCACTACTGTAGCGGATTGGAAAACGAATGCCAGATTCGTGATCACCACGGTCGATTACATATATCCCAAGCAGATTTGACACTAAATTCTCAAATTCGATCAAACACAATTTGCATATTCAATGCGTCGTATCTCGCGATTACGGTATCGCACCGAAAAACGGATGTGATATTCGTGATCAGCACGGTCGATTACATATATCCCAAGCAGAATTGACACTGAATTCTCAAATTCGATCAAACACGTATGCGAAATTTGCATAACTCACGGATTACGGTAGCTATCGCAAATCCGGCCCTTAAATGACGGTGAAGTTTCCCACGGCAGGTTCATACAAAATTTCAGCTCAATCCATCCAGCACAACTCTCTGCGCTGCGTTGCACACAGACAGACAGACAGACAGACAGACAGACAGACATTGTGCTTTAGTAATATAGATAGTGTTCAGTGTCCTCCTCAGCCCCGCTGTTGCATTGTGTGCAGGTGGGCAGGGCCGAGCGGCCGTGGCGGTGTTGGGTCTGTTGCAGGTATGGGGCCCTATTGAGGCGCAGGCAGTGCAGCGTGGTCTCGTCTGCGCGCGAGCGGCCAGTGTCAGCTGGTAACAGCTGGCCGTTCCTGCAGCGGCGGTGGCAGGAGGTCGCGTCGGTGCAGCGCCGGTAGTGCGTGATGGCGCGGGGCTTGCGCGCCTGCATGAGCGCGGCCTTCACGTCGTAGTCGTAGTTGGCTACGCCTGCCGGCCGCAGCTCCTCCAGCAGTCGCCGCGCTGCCGAGCGCCAGTCCGGACGGCGACCGCCGCCCAGAGCTTTCAGTCGAGCTGGCGGGTTGGCGTCCGCCAGCTGCCTCCTTGGATTGTCCTCTGGCAGCCGTTGGTAGTTGAAGAAGAGGCGCGCCGCCTCCTCCTCGCCTATCTGGTACAGTGGGCGCAGTCCGGCCTCGCGCACGGTCGCGGCCAACGGGGCGCCACGCGGCGCGCCCGTGATTATGCGCGCGGCCAGGTAGTTGCAGCTCTCGAGACGTTGGTGGTGCGTGTCCGCCAGGAAAGGCATCCACGCCGCGGCCGCGTATAGACCGCCAGGGCGGGCCCAGGCGTTGTAGAGCGAGCGCAGGCATGAGCCCGTCAGTCCCCACCTGCGGCCGGCCAGGGCCCTGAGGATGTTGCAGCGGTCTTGTAGCTTTTTGGCCGCCCTCTGCGCCTGGGCCCCGAAACGGAGGCCAGCGTCGAAGGCGACCCCCAGGAGCGTGGAGTTCTTCGTGTAAGGGACCGGCTGGCCGGCTAGGGTGAGAGGCGGCTGGGCCTTGCCGGCCGTCTCGCTCGGGTCCACCGAGATGACGAGCGCCTCCGTCTTGGAGACGGATACACTCCGCCTGTGTCGCTGCCGTCCAGCGTTCTACGCCAGCTAGCGCATGCTGCATGCGGTGCGCCGCTGTCTGCAGCGGCTGGCCGTGCGTGACGACGGTCAGATCGTCTGCGTATATGGTCGTCTTTGCTGTCGGCTCAGCGGCGTTCACCAGACGGGGAAGGTCCGCCTGTGACAGGATGTACAGGAGCGGCGAGAGGGGGCTGCCCTGTGGGACGCCCTCCTTGAAGATGCGCTCGCGCCCCACCGCAGAGTTCCACTGGACCGCCGATCTCCGATCCGAGAGAAAGCAGCGCACCCAGCGCAAGCACCGCGAGGCGAGCCCAGCCTGTGCGAGGTCGCGCAGAAGGCCCGCGCGCCAGACGCGGTCGAACGCCGCCCGGAAGTCCACGGCCACCAGGAGAGAACGCTCGCGCTGCTGCAGCGCGTCGAGCGAGCGCTGAGCGACGCCCACTAGACAGTCTACTGTGCTGCGGCCAGGCTGGAAGCCGGCCTGCTCTTCTGGCAGAAGGTTGCACTCGCGGGCCCAGCTCTGTATGCGTCGCTGCATCATCGCTTCCGCCGTTTTGGCGACGCAGGAGATGAGCGACACTGGCCGGTAGCTCTTGACGTCGTCCGGGCGCTTGCCTCTCTTCAGGATGGGCACAATGAGGGCTCGGCGCCAGGCAGTAGGCAGCCGACCCTCCTCTAGAGTCCGGTTGATCAAGGCCAGTAGGCGGGCCAGTCCCGCCTCGGGTAGATGTTTTAGCAGCAGTGGGTGGACCCTGTCGCGTCCTGGTGCTGTGGATTCCATGCGGACGAGCGTTGCCTCTAGCTCGGCGGCACTGAACGGCCGTCCTTCGGCCGCAGTGTTGGGCGTGGGAGTGGTTGTAGGATAGAGGCGCATTCGTACAGCAAGGTAGGCCTCGCGTCGGTCGTCCCGTGCCACGTGCACGCGGCTGACAGCAGCGTATGTGGCTGCTGCGAGGTCGGCCTTGGCCGCGTCCCTGTAGATGGCCTTGTTGTTGACGGTCAGCGCTCCTCCCGGCAGGCGGCCTTTCGGCCGTCCGTCAAGACATCGCAGGACGCCCCACACCTTCGTTGTGGGCGTGTGCGGTGAGAGTGTCTCTGTGAACTCTCGCCAGCAGCGCCGCTTCTCCTGTCGTACCGTCTCGTCAGTCTGTTGTACTCGGCGAGGCGCTGCGCGTCGTTTGGCTGACGGCAGAGCTCGCGGAGCGCTCGCCGACATTCGTCGCGGGCAACCCCGCACGCCAGTGTCCACCACGGCCGATTTCTACGGCCCGTGGTGCGCGGCGTTGCAGACGTCGAGGCGCGTGATCGTCGAGCGTGGCGCTGACGATGGAGGGCAGCGTGGCGCTCTCCGCCTCGAGCAGCTCTGCGCAACGCCGGCATCGCCAACGCCGCCGGCAGCTTCACCACACCACGCAGTCCTCCTCCACCTCTCACCTATACAAATGCTGTGACGTTGACTGACGCATTCACTCAGACGCACGCACACACGCGTGCAAGCACGCGCGCACGCGTGCACGCACGCACTCAAACACCCGTGCACCCACGCACGCACTCACTTACTCACGTGTGGGGCGGGGTGTGGGTATGGCTTCTGATTCGGAAGAACCCACCTCACCCTTCTGGCTTTCGCGTTAGAAATACAGATCCACCCGATTTACCACCTCCCCTCTTCTGAAGAATGGTGACCTCTCCCCCCCCCCCTCCGAAGAATGACTCCAGCCGCTGCCGTACTTTAAGGCGTGGTCGAAGATAGATGCTCACTTTTAACGTATTTCGCGAATTTTAGCGTATTTGGCAATATTTTCCTCAAATAGTGACAAATTCCTTTCTTCTAAATGGGTTGGTCTGGTACCCGGTATTGCATTACGTTGGGACCCGAAAAAGGACTCAGTTTTGGTACTATCGAGCAAGTTTATGCACGAGTTAGCTACTCTCTAATGTGTGAATAATAGCTAGCAATCTGGCTAAAAACAAAGAATTCCTTTTTTACCAAAAATATCTAACTTTTTTGAAAAAAAATTGCCCAACCCAGCCTGATGCGCAGCGTTGTATTTTTGCACTTGTTATGTCAAGCATATACGTCCAAGCGCTTTCACATTTTGGGCACTTTTTCAGTACGTCTTTCTATAGCAAAAATTGCACAACTAGATTTTCAATCAAATTTCGACAAAAAATCCATCCAAAACTGCCCCATTTACCCACCCCAGATTGTCCAATGATTTTGATCCTCATCATTACATCATTCACATTCACTAATTCACACACACACATATCACATGACCATAGAAGAAAATCAAAAATAGTACCTAGCCTTCCACAATTGAGCCAGAAATTTCGACAGGGACAGCTTCTTCTCGACTATACCGTCGCCAACAGCAAATTGTACGCCATAAAACACTCCGCCGACAGACCGCACCAAGACGACGCCGCCATTTTACTTCTCAACACTTCAAAACAATGTTGGGGCGCTGGATCGCACAACTGACCAAATGAGAGTGGGGGCAGAGGAGAAGGGCAGCAAAAGGGTGCAGAACAGTACAGTCGCTGCTCAAACAGTAGACATCGCCACAGGGTGCTAAAGTGGCTCACTTTATTTGATGTAATACGGTGGCGTGGCTCAGCTAAGTAAGTTTCTTACGACTACGACGCAACTTACGTTACGATTACGACTACGACCGTTCTTTAAATTTTTAAGTAACAGGCGACAACGTTTTTTTAACAATAAAAACGCGTTTTTATTGTTAGAAAAACGTTTAAAAAAAACGTGCCCAACTCTACTTTTAATGCAACTGGGTAGCATTCAAAATTTGATTTTGGCGCGAATTTAAAATTGACTTGCCCCCCGGGGGACTATTGGAGGGGGCTGCTATTGGAGGATTTACGGTATTCAACTCTGAGAGTAAGCTACTCGCTATCGAGAGCATGGAGATTTAGACCCACATCACTGCCCAGTCTTGAATAACAATCCAGGCTATGCGCATCAATCACTATTGGTAAAAAAATCACGAAACATTCTGATGAATACTGTAAATGCTCCAATCAGCGCTTGGACGATCATTTTTCTATTGTGCATCTGTGGTTTAAATTTCATGACAATCGGATGAGGAAATAAAAGTTACCAAAAAAGGAAACTCTGCAGTAAAAGAAAAAAACACCCATTGCTTCATAAGAAGGAGCGCAGGTCCCTTTAAGGTGGCGAAAAGTTGTGGCACGCGTATCTCGAGACGGCGGATGGCGACCCGACGTTGGCTAGGGAGGAGGTGCTTGGCGGCGACTTCGAGGGCCGCGTGGGCGTGGTCGACTACGACGCGAGCACGCGGGACATCTTCGTGCCGGGCACGCGCAACCGCCTCTACGTGCACAAGATCAGACGCCGACGGAACCCGAGGCGCACGTAGAGTAGGTACCCTAGCACTTTAAGCAATACCTGTGGACTAGAGTAGTATCAGTTATTGTTTCGCGTTCTTCGATGGTTTGACGCGAACTGTCGTGCGGTGTGTCAATGTGAGATGTGCATTGTACCGAAAACTCCTGGTGTACGCGCTTCCCCTCAGAGAGACGCACCCCAGTCGTCACAGTGCGCAGCGAACGCGCAAACGCACGCACACACGCACGCACGCACGCTTGCACGCACGCACGCACGCACGAACGCACGCACGCACGCACGCACGCACGCACGCACGCACGCACGCACGCACGCACGCACGCACGCACGCACGCACGCACGCACGCACGCACGCACGCACGCCGCACGCACGCACGCACGCACGCACGCACGCACGCACGCACGCACGCACGCACGCACGCACGCACGCACGCACGCACGCACGCACGCACGCACGCACGCACGCACGCACGCACGCACGCACGCACGCACGCACGCACGCACGCTAGCACGTACGCACGCACGCACGCACGCACGCACGCACGCACGCACGCTTGCACGCACGCACGCACGCACGCACACGAGCCAAGGTCCATAGTACGCCCATCTTAAGATGCCAGTTTGCGGTGCCGATGACGACGGCGACTTTAGGTTGGCCAAGTTCCAGATAGTGGCAACTCTGATGTACGTTAACATCTTATTGTACTTATTCATATTCATGTAGGCACCTGCAGCAACATGTCACGTTCGCAGTCGGTGCGATGTCGTGAAGAAAGGAGCTTGAACTGTTCATCCAATGTGTTTTGAATGCGTCTGTTGGGTGCCGCTGCCAGTTTGGGGTTGAACACTTTTAATCTAGTGGCGCTTTCAGCTCCTTCCACTAGCGGATCTAGGGGGGGGGGGGCGCTTCCACCTGTCGTGGTCGACAAAGGGGAGGAGGCGTTGGGGGCAGCTAGGGGGCAGGTGTTGGAGTCAGAGAAGGGTCTGGTAGCAGGCAGAGCGCGAAATATAGCTCGCCAATTGAAATTTAAGCCAAAAATAATATTTTTGAGCTTGCCCCCCCCCCTGGCCAGAAAATCCTGGATCCGCCAGCGGCTCGTTCCCATCATGTAAAACTCCCCTCTGCGATGGCATCGTCCACTGCATTCAAACCGTAAGCGCATCGCTCGTTTGCACACGGCGCTGCGCGTCTATGACTCGCTCATCGCCCATGGCGAACGCCGAACGATCGCAACACTCGCGCTGACTAGTTCACTCTACGGCTTCGTGTTTGGTCGCTGCTTCCGTCGGCGTCTGATCTTGTGCACGTAGAGGCGGTTGCGCGTGCCTGGCACGAAGAGGTCGCGCGAGTAGGCGTCGTAGTCGACCACGCCCACGCGGCCCTCGAAGCCGTCGCCCAGCACCTCCTCGCGGGCCAACGTTGCGTCGCCATCCATCGTCTCCAGATGGGCGTACCACAATGGACTGCGCCCTAAATTTGGCAGTGCGCCCTGACTTCCCTGTAGGGCAACTCCAATAGTGTCACCCCCTCAAATACCGTAAACCCTATAATTAGCACCTGGGGGCTAATTGTTTCGTTCGAGCTCTAGGAGGGTGCATAAATTGTAGGTGGGGGGGGCGAATTATAGGAGGGGGGTTATAAACTGGAAGTGCCGATGTGTGGAAAGCTTTGTGGGTGAAAAGGTACGTGGATTCCATTTTTAAGGAAAAAAGACGCTGCACACATACATTGGTAGACTCTAACACACTCTCTCACACAGTCTCACATGCACATACACGTACATACATACACATACGCGACCATACATGCACCCAGACTTAGAAAATGTTGCCTTTCAGACGATGGTCCATTTAGCAAGGGGGCGTAATTATAATGGGGGCTTATAAACTCAAAGTGGTCTTAGGAGGGTGTATAATTATAGGGGGGCTAATCATAGGGTTTAGGTACGGTAGTACCTATAACCGGGTGTGGGGGTTGGCTGATCGTAGGTTTTTGTACCTCAATTGCCCCCCCCCCCCACCCCTTCCCTGCCCCCTGCCCACAATTGGCTTCTGGAAAGTTTCGAGTTAAAAAAAAATACCATTCGAATATTGGATCAACCTAAATATTGTGTATGAGTGCCAACCTCTCACATCATCCAGTCCCTTTTTCAGATGAGGCTCGGAGACGAGCTTGACGAGTTGTTGCCTGGTGCTGACGTAAAAGATGTCCAACGTGTTTCCCCGCTGGCTCTTGACCAAGGTCATTGGGTGCCTCACCGGGGATGACAGGTTGAACTTGCTCCATGGTGTGCACATAGTACGTGGTGCTGAAGTATTTCATAGTTTTTTTTTGTATTTCATATTCATATTTATATACCAATGTACTTACTGTAAGTCTTCCAATAGTGCCCCTGGGCCACTATTTATTCAACTGCTCCTTACCTAGAGGCACTTTATTTTTTTCTCATGAAAGGCACACAGCAAAACATACATACCACCTTACCCCCTGGTAACACTATTGGAGCGGGGGCACTATTGGAAAGGGCTCTATTGGAGTATTTACGGTATATACCGTATGCACCATGAACGCTGAAAAAAAAATAGTCGTTGTCCAGATTTTTCTATTTTAGGTACTTGCGTGGATAGCCACAATAAGCCACACTAAGCCATAAGACTGCGAACAAAAATTGGCATAATCTCTATCTCTATCTCTATATTACTAAAGCACAATGTCTGTGTGTCTGCAACGCAGCACAGAGAGTTGTGCTGGATGGATTGAGCTGAAATTTTGTATGAAGCTGCCGTGGGAAACTTCATGCAAATTGTGCATACCTACGTGTTTGATCGAATTTGAGAATTCCGTGTCAAATCTGCTTGGGATATGTATATGTAATCGACCGTGCTGATCACGAATATCACATCCGTTTCCAGTGCGATACCGTAATCGCGAGATACGACGCATTGAATATGCAAATTGCGTTTGATCGAATTTGAGAATTCAGTGTCAAATCTCCTTGGGATACATGGAATCGACCGTGGTGGTCACGAATCTGGCATTCGCTTTCCAATCTGCTACAGTAATGACAAGATATAGCATTATCCTTTTCTACAGTAGTATGCCTGTTTGTGGGTTCTGTCTGCAATGCAGCACAGACTTCTGCTGGATGGATTGAGTTTGAGCTGAAATTTTGTATGAAGCTTGCTTGGCACATTTCACCCTCAAAATAAGAGTGGCACTACTGAAGCTATCGTAATCCATGCGTTAAGCAAATATAAATAAATTATATGACAATACAGCACATTTTATGCGTGCTTCTGACTTATCAGAAGTGTTTAGAAAACAGTTTGGTACAGATCAATGGTGTAGTGGTTGTGATGCCCGTTACTTTTCTGGAGGTCCTGGTATCAAATCGCGTATTTGGACGCTGCCCAAACGTACAGCTAAAGGACAATAGTGCACTATGTGTAGATTGTCAGTTTAAGCGCTGACCGCTTTGGAAACGCTGACGCTGGACCCTTAGTTTTGTTCTGGCATATAATTGTGGCGAGACTCTTAAGTTACAAAAATGTTTAAAAATGCATGAGAATTGTCAATTTTCAGCGACGCTCGATACATGTAGGGGGCCCATAGAGACACAACGCAGATGTAAATTGGAAAGCCTGCTACTGATTTTAGGGAAGTTAATGGCGAAAAACCACGAAAAAATGGCTGAAAATGAGGTTTTTCGGCCATAACTCTTGCGCGGATTGAATGCCAGGCATAAATTTTGGACCCCAGATAGGTCCATTCATACGCTATCGAATGAGACATAAAGCTCAAAAATCCATCGTGCGCAGGCAAATTTTCGACCTTTTGTTCTTTCGCCATTTTGCACTCCACCTGCCGCCAGCTGGGTGGACGTAATGGCGAATGCACGTGCTACCACCAAGTGGCAGGTGTCTACTATGTAGGCACATATGGGAACCTCCGATTCCGGTGAGCAAACGTGAGAAATGGGCCAAAGAATGGGGGCGCGTCCAAGGCCCCGAATTTTCGATGCAAACGTAAAAAAAATTATATTTTAGACTTAAAACGGCTTTGAGCCAAACAAAATGTGGCATGCCACACAGTGCCTATGGGGGTACCTTTTGGGCACAATTTAAAGGAAATCTATTTTTTTATTTAAATCCGTGGTCGATTTTGCCATGGACGCCCTCAGAAATGTAATAGATGAAATATTGTTGTGCGTTTTGCCCGGTCCAATGGCCCAATGAACTTGGATTTCCCCGAAAAAGAAAACGGCTGAAAACAATTTATGCGTCCGCGTCCGCTGCTGCGTCCGATAAACACTTTCTTAATTTTAGGCTTTGCTTAGGCTTAGTCCAGACTTTGCATAGGCTTATGCTTTGGCTTTGATTTGGCTTAGGCTTACAGTGTATGCTTCGCTTAGGCTTAGGCTTCACTTAGGTTTTGGACGCAGCGGACGCGGACGCAACAATTGTGCTTTGCCAAAAAAAAGACGACGTAAGGAAGACACAAGCCCAAGCTCGCCGAAAATCGCCCGCCCACGGCGCGCTGGAATGGAATCGGAAGCGTCGGACCGCGATCCTAGCTTAGACCAGGTCCAAAGGCCTTGCGCCTGCAAATCAAGGTGCATGAACATATGTGAGCAACCATGCAGATTACAAAAAAAGCCAATTTTTATTAGCTGACTCTGAATGGCTAATTAAAACAATTAGCCCACTGCCTATATGGGATTTATGGTGTGTCTGCTCAAGATGGTATAGTGCCAAATTTTTACTATCGAATGTAATGACTGGAGATGTAATGACGCAAGAATAAAGCGTTACAACAAAAAAGGTGAAATGTTTTCCTGTATTGCAGAAGTGCATTGGTTGCATTGGTGCATTGGTTGACTTCCTTTGGCTTTTGCTGCAGCACTTTACAGATTCGTAATTGTTGTTTTTAAACTGAGCATTCACACACACACACACACATGGACACGGACACGCGCGCACGCACGCACGCACGCACGCACGCACGCACGCACGCACGCACGCACGCACGCACGCACGCACGCACGCACGCACGCACGCACGCACGCACGCACGCACGCACGCACGCACGCACGCACGCACGCACGCACGCACGCACGCACGTACGCACGCACGCACGCACGCACGGAGTCGCGAGTGGGCGCACGCACGCATGCGAGTGTATGTGTTAGCGTTTTAGTGGTGCGTTGTTTTAGTTTTTCTTGGCATTGAGCACTGATCGTCGACGCATAAGGTAATAAATGAAATATTGTGGTGCGTTTCGCCCGGTCCAATGGCCCAATGAACTTGCATTACCCCGAAAAAGAAAACGGCTGAAACATTTGATGCGTCCGCGTCCGCTGCTGCGTCCGATGAAAACTTTCTTAATTTTAGGCTTTGCTTAGGCTTAGTCCAGACTTTGCTTAGGCTTCTGCTTTGGCTTTGATTTGGCTTAGGCTTATGCTTCGCTTAGGCTTAGGCTTAGGCTTCGCTTAGGTTTCGGATGCAGCGGACGCGGACACAACAATTGTGCTCTGCCAAAAAAAGACGACGTAAGAAAGACACAAGCCCAAGCCCGCCGAAAACCGCCCGCCCACGGCGCGCTGGAATGGAATCGGAAGCGTCGGACCGCGATCCTAGCTTAGACCACCAGGTCCAAAGGCCTTGCGCCGCAGATCAAGGTGCATGAACACATGTGAGCAACCATGCAGTTTACAAAAAAGTCAGTTATTATTAGCTGACTCTGAAGGGCTGATGAAAACAATTAGCCCACTGCCTATATGGGATTTATGGTGTGTCTGCTCAAGATGGTATAGTGCCTAATTTTTACTATTGAATGTAATGACTGGAGATGTAATGACGCAAGAATAAAGCGTTACAACAAAAAAGGTGAAATGTTTTCCTGTATTGCAGAAGTGCATTGGTTGCATTGGTGCATTGGTTGACTTCCTTTGGCTTTTGCTGCATCACTTTACAGATTCGTAATTGTTGTTTTTAAACTGAGCATTCACAGCATGATTTTATGACACATTGTATTGATGATGAGTCACTACTGAGGACATCAAAACATTGATACTGGATCACTTCTGAGCACGTTTTTGATGATGAATGACAAACGGCACAAGAGATAAAAGGTTTCTCAGATATAGCAACAATCTCTGCCTATTCTCGCCCCCAACCCCCCATTGGTCATTGAGATACTCGACCTTTGGGGGCCTCTGGGCGATAAACTATTTTCGGGCTCTCCCACTCTCTCCAGCCCTCCTCCCCCCCCCTCGCATCGGTTCATGGTCTTCTTTGTGTGCGCGTTTTGTGCATGTTTCGGATGGTTCGTGTTGGGTTGAGACAGCAAAACGTTTTTGAACATACGACACATACAAACAGACACACCGAAAAACCTATGCTCTCCCCCCCCCCGCCACATAGCATCACCACAGAAAATGAAAGAAAACTTCTGCAAACGAGTCTCAGCGCATGTCTCCAATTACATACGTCGTGGGTGTGTTGATATGAAATTTATTTAAAACAGAGTGGGTGTTGTTACAAGCAATTCTGTAGTATTCATGCAAATGCGTTGGTTGACATGCATTGGCTTTGGTTGACCTGCATTCCAACACTTCGCAGTTTCATCATTGCAGCGCTTCATCATTGTACAAATCAGGGTGTACGCGGCAGCGTACAACCCTAATATGTGAGCACTTCCTCAATGCGGTTTGTTGAATTTTCAGTCGCTTATAACTCTTGATTGCCTGAACGGATTGTGGCGAATGATAGCTCAAAAGAACCGCCTTCTAGACCGGAATCGAATGAGCCGTCCCGCGTTTTGGTACTCGGACGCGTTAAGACAAATTGTACAAAAATGTTCCAAAAAAGTGGTGTTTTTTTTTTCATGTTCTGCACACACTTTTAGGGTCGCCGCTCTGGAACGCTACTGTTGATTGGGACGAAACTTGGCGTGAGCACGTAGTATATGATGGCAATTTTGTGCCCCAAGGTAAATTTATCTAGGTGCTTCGGATCTATAGTTATGGCCGATTTGGTCATTTTTCGAAACATAGTCGTTTTATTTTGGCCAAAACCCGACAAGAGTAAAAGTCGAAAAAAAGCCGAGTAAACCCCCAAATGTTTTTTTGATTTTTGTGAACAGCTTTACAAAGAATGTCTGGGGCGCTTGCATGCTATTTGAAATTCTCACCACATAATGAGATATTGGCAACCAAAATTTCGGCAAATCCGACCAAAAAAAGTTTGTCACCTATAGGCGCTTCAACCGTTCGTGACACCGCTGTGCTGTAATGACAAAAGTTAATCGTCCAGACTTGGAATAGGTTACTTTCGACAAATGGGAGCGCTCCGATGCCCGTGTCTCTGTCAGCCCTCTTCGAAAGGCCATTTTTTAGGTGTTTTGTTCCAAAAGTTTGTTAGCTATAGACGCTTCAACCGTTCGTCGCAGAGCTGTGCTGTAATGATGAAAGTTACTCGTCTGGACCTGGAATAGGTCACTTTCGAGAATGGGAGCGCTCCGATTTCCATGTTTCGCAGCTCGACCTCTTGGCGCACCCCCATTTTGGGCAAAATTTGGAACTATGATCGTGCATTATTTTTCATTTCCTGAACGAATTCTGGCGCGTTATAGCTCAAAAGAAGCGCATTCAAAGGGGGAATCGATTAAGTCATAACTCGCTTCCATACGCTTGTGCATTACCAAGAAGTTTTTGGAGATGGCAGGACCCACTTTACATAACAAGCTTCTTGGTTCGTCGCCCACTCGCGCCTGCATCAATTGGACGGAAACCTCGCAGGCATCTATGCTCCACATCAAAAAATGAAATCGCCGGAGGGACTCTTGCTACATGCCAGCTATGGTTTACTGGGCACATTCTTCTTTTTACCATGTTCCCTAAATCAAGAGGTCGCTGGTTCGAATCCCAGTAACGCCTGCCTGTGCCTTTGCACGTGTCCCCTTGGGAAACCCATCAGCGCTGCTTCACTGCAGTGTCTCCAGTCCATTCCACATTTTTTGTCTCTTTTCTAGGTTCTTTTACCAGAATTTTGGTAATTTTTTGAGCTGGAAAAAATATTTATGGACGAATGCTCGCTACAGCCCCTGATACATGAAAATGACACATCTGCACACCCGCACGCACGCGCGCGCACGCACGCACGCACGCAAGCACGTACGCACGTACGCACGCACGCACGCACGCACGCACGCACGCACGCACGCACGCACGCACGCACGCACGCACGCACGCACAATGTGTACAGTGGTACACGCTTTTCATAAGCTTTATGGTGCAACACTGAGCATGCGTCCGTTCTGGTCTGCTGCTGTGGGTTTGTATGTGTGTGCGTGCGTGAGTTTTTGATTAATCTTTCTTTTACGAAAAAACACTGTATTAAGGAAAATTTTGCAGGTGGCTGCAAAAAAAGGAGAATATGTGACGCTCCTTTAGGCCCAGTTTGAAAAAACGCGGTATTAAAAGTAGCCACTTCATCAGATGATCAACTTCAGTTTGGACGAACCGTGTATAATCGAACCAAGCGCAGCAACACGTCACATATTCGGCGTTTGTTGTGCGAGCCATCGCACACAGCCACAGCACTACCACTATCAATCCACCCTCACAAACTCTTTCATCTCTCTGACGATGCGCATCATTCATTAGGCATCGTATGGATGGACAGGGCACACAGCCAACGATTCTGCATAAATAATTTCGCTACCCTGCCCATCTTAAAATTTTAATATGTGGCTTGCCCTTACAGTAGGTGATATGCACCATCAATTCACGATCTTGAGTACCAAGTACATTGTATACCCTACATTCAATCTTCGATTCTCGTTCATCTTTGTTCCGCTTCTGTTAGCCTGTGCCTATGGACGGACGGAACTGCCATCTGTAGACGTCCAGTCAAGGACAAGGCCCGCTCTCGTCTCTGAGTCCAAGGAATGAAAGGCCTCGGTCCTCATGCCTTTCCAGTGATCCAAGCGAGCACAACAAACGCCGAATATGTGACGTGTTGCTGCGCTTGGTTCGATTATACACGGTTTGTCCAAACTGAAGTTGATCATCTGATGAAGTGGCTACTTTTAATACCGCGTTTTTTCAAACTGGGCCTAAAGGAGCGTCACATATTCTCCTTTTTGCAGCCACCTGCAAAATTTTCCTTAATGACTATTCTTAACATTATTTTATTTCATGGGACAAATGGATGTTGAACCACTTTGGAGTACTTTGCAAGCAGGAGTCCTGAGTTGAAGCGGCTAGTGTATTTAATTAGAGACTAAACAAAGGTCACCACTGTACCCTAGATTGATTAAAACCTCAGTCAGAGTTGCAATTTTTTCTCCACAACGATGACAACTGTATAAATCGAAATGGCTAGTAGCTACATTGGTATTGTAGTGAACGAGACCAAAAATCCCTAATCTAGGCTGCTCTTCGAATGAATATTTTCTAGCGAAAATGCGTGTTCCTACTCAACATTTTATGGCACTGCAAGTCTAAACACTAAACACACGTATTCGAAAGAAGTCCAAGCAGAGTTCGCAATCCTCTTTGCGCTTGTAGCTGTTAAATCGAAACTGGTCAGTCTCGTCGTACATAAGCAAATCATCCTCCACTAAGTTCAGCATATGTTCATGGAAGGTATACTCTTCGCAGGCGAGTGTCTCTTTGTTAAACGTCCTGAAAGGCGCGTGGAGGCAATTTTTAAATGAAAAAGACGCTGCGCACATACGTTGGTACACTCCAACACCCTCCCACACAGTCTCACTTGCATGTACATACAAACACATACGCGGCCATACATAGGTACACCCAGACATGGAAAATAATGCCTTTCAGATGATGGTTCATTTACGGAGGGGAACCCAAAGTGGTCTTGGGAGGGTGCATAATTATAGAGGGGAGGGCTAATTATATCGGGGGGGGGGGGGCGGCCCTAAATATAGAGTTTCGGGTAAGTATCATTGCTAGGTACACTCCTTTGGGCCCTAGAAGAACGTGCCCAAATTATACCCGCTTCCATTGTACATTCTGTGTCAAGTGCCACAAAACTGAAATTGTTGAATGGGGATTTTAGAGGGCTGATTTTCTTAGTAAGAGAATGGAACATTTAGAAAGTATTTGACATGTGATTCTATTATAGATGACTCCATATACCATATGTAAATCTTCCAATAGTGCAGGGGCACTATTCTTTCAACCTCTCCGGACCCAGGGGCATTACTGGAGGGGGAACTGTTGGAGGGAGGAACTGTAGTAGTAGTAGTAGTAGTAGTAGTAGTAGTAGTAGTAGTAGTAGTAGTAGTAGTAGTAGTAGTAGTAGTAGTAGTAGTAGTAGTAGTAGTAGTAGTAGTAGTAGTAGTAGTAGTAGTAGTAGTAGTAGTAGTAGTAGTAGTAGTAGTAGTAGTAGTAGTAGTAGTAGTAGTAGTAGTAGTAGTAGTAGTAGTAGTAGTAGTAGTAGTAGTAGTAGTAGTAGTAGTAGTAGTAGTAGTATTAGTAGTAGTAGTAGTAGTAGTAGTAGTAGTAGTAGTAGTAGTAGTAGTAGTAGTAGTAGTAGTAGTAGTAGTAGTAGTAGTAGTAGTAGTAGTAGTAGTAGTAGTAGTAGTTAGTAGGTTAGTAGTGTGTATGCACGATATATTGCTGTAGCTACCACTTTTTGGCTTAACATTTGTTTTAACATCGCATCTCACGCATCGCTTAACATACCCCTTACCCCGGCCCGGAGGAACTATTGGATGGGGAGGGGGCTCTATACTTTCAACCATGCTGTACCCGGGTACTATTGAGGGGGGCTTCTATTGGTGGATTTACGACATGCTGCACTCGGCCGACTGCTCTGTTCCATGCAGACAGACTGTGTCCAGTGCCCAATTTACAAATACAGAGTTTGAACTGCTTTGAGCGTCCGACGAAGCTGTATCATACCATCGGCTGACTGTCGGGCCATCAGACGAATCGACGTCCTCGACCCGCGACGCTTCGCACGTGGCATAGTGTCGCCACAGGAAGAGCCTGGGTTGTAGGATGAGATCTACGTACCATTGTGCCGGTGCCTGCTCCCTTGCCAGCGTGGTTGAAGGCCTCAATGATGCACACAATGCAGAGACTATGTGCACACATCTACAGCAACAAAGCAGAGACTATATGTGCACACATCTAAGCAATGTCCCATTGTGTTGCTTTCATTAGTTTAGATGATTAGTTTAAATGCTTTTGTAGAGTACACACAGTTAGAGTTGCTAAGGTTTTTAAGCGGTATTTTCTCACACTATTACGGAAATTTAAATAAAAATGGCTCTCGGTTTTTTTTCTGTCAAAAAAATCTCTTTCATCTCTTTTTGTTACTTTTTTTCTACTTTCGCGGGCATTATCACAATGTTTGACTGTAACTTGATGCCCATTATGCTGATGATTGCCCATACTCTGGTTTGTGCTCCTCAAGATTGCTTTAAAGCTAAAGAATATGAAATCATATAGGAAGTGCACCTGCTGTGCAACTTAAACGTTCTATGCATGTTAGAATACCCTCTACTCGGTCCAGATTACGTTCTGAGGTGATTTTTTAAAAGTTTCAATAAAGTCGTAACAATTAAAAAAAAAATTATTTTTAAATTACCAAATAGAAATTACCAAATAAAATTTTTTTCTATTTGTTTTTTTTTTTTAAATCTACACACAGTGTCAGCTCATGATTGTCAAGCCCCAAAGAACCCACTATTCAGGGCAACCAAGCGATGGGCAAGCCATTTACATATACATATGTATCTACCCTATACATATATTACAGATGTACACATATAAACATGTACACATGTTTAATTGTGAACTTCGCGTATGCACGCTGTTAAGTGTGTGGTGCCCTTCTGTCTGTCGCACCTTTGGCAAGGTGTAGGAAGGTAACTCGGCTCTAGTTGAACCGACTAAATTTTTTTGAAAACCGTTTTACTAAGATTTTCTCTTATTTCTATACAAATTGAGCAAACATCAACTTCCAAAAAGACCGACTCCTGAATCCATGTATTTTTACAATGCGTTATCACTGATCGACAGATTCCAGAGCAGAGCTCAACATCAGAGTGTGCAGCTGCATTCTCACTGGCCTCTTTCATCTTGGGGGTTCGATTCCTTGCTGGGCAAAACCACGGCTACCCCCTTGGGCAAGGGGTTTAAGCCACAGCTCCGGTTTCTGGCTGTACCGTGGCCTGGCTTCGGCCTAAAATGAGTGCCAGGTGGGGGCCCACCTTGCCTCGCGGCAGAAGAAAGCCCATTGTTATGTACTGTGTTACGGCGCGGGCCCTGTGATCTTGTGATCCAGTTTACAGCCATTGTGCCGTGTCAGTGGTTGTCGTCGAAATAAATTTTAGTTCAAGCAAATTTTGGGAATTCATTGTCAAATCTGTCAGGGATGTATGTGCAATCAACACTCTGATGACGAATCTGCAATTCGTTTTCCAATGCGATACATACCTTAATCGCGTCATACGGCGAATTTCTTTTTTGAGGGTTTGTCTCGAGCCACAGAGGGGGGTCGTGTGCGTCTTGCTTGGTTGCCTCTGCCTTCTACAAGACCGATGGTCTCAATGAGAACTGCGATTGGCAGACATCGTTGTTTTTGCGTTATGTAGCCCCGTGCCCAAGGGTTACTGTTTTTTGCAGTTGCACGCTGAGGGTTGAACTGCACCTTGCGGTTTGGAACCCAACTCCTTAGTCCAACTGTGCAAACAGTAGGGATGAGCACGGGCCTGCACATCTCGGCCTGGCCCAGCCCGCCAGATAGCCCGGCCCATCCTGGCCCGGCCCGCACCCTCAAAATGCAGGCCCGGCCCGGCCTGGCACATCCAACTGTTCAATATCGCAGGCCTGGCCCGGCCCGGCCCGCCCCACGAAATAAGTACAGTCACTACAGTGTACAATTTACTGAAATACCGTATGCCAATTTCGTATTTCAGTAAACGGAATGGAGCATCCACCTCTCAGAATCGCAGTTCACAACCATTTTACGGCCTTAGCGCCATTTGAGCGCGAAAGATGCGCCTCAGAGAATACAAAGTCGCTAATACGGTGCAGAATAGTCGCCGATACTTATAATGCATTACATAGGTAGCTATCTACGTTGGCCAGCCAAGAACGTCTGGCCCGGCCCAGCCCGGCCCGCACCCTCAACGCAGCCCCCTGCCCCCCGCCCTATCTGCCCGCCCAGCCCATGCTCATCCCTAGCAAACAGCCCACGCCCGCCCTCGCTCCGCGCTCAAAGCTAAAACGACATGTAACGCCAAAGCCACGCAGTAGACGCAGGACGCACTGACCAGCAGGTTTCGCTCTCATCGGAGGCAAGTCGCGGTTGCTTCCCCGTCCAAAGTTTTGGCAAAGCCTACCCCCAAGGTCCCAGGCCGCCTCGCCCCTCCACGCGCTCCTCGCCCCCCGCGCGACCCCCATTTCCTCCCCTCCCTAGCGCCGCCCCGTCCGCTCGTCCCCGCCGCCTCTCCCGCTGACCGCCCCCCCTCCCGGCGCCCCCTGCGCGATCCAAGCTCCCCCCCGCCATCCACCAAGGGGAAACGCCGAATCCCTCCTTCGCTCGCCAAGCGGAGCTCAGTCGCCATCTATCGCTGACCTGCTCCCTGGATGAGCACGGCGAGTTCATCCCTCGGACGTCAAGGCGTCGCGAGGCTGAGGGCATCTCAAGAGCGCGTCTCCCTGCGCGCGCCAAAGTCCTCACTGCTCACATTCGTCGCGCTTCGCTCCCAAGCACTCAGCGTCCTGCCAGCGAGACCTGCTAGGCAGCAAAGATGGGGTTTCGTTCCCAAGCCCTCCGAGACGCACCATTCTCTCTCGTCTGTCGAGCAGAATCCGTCGCTGGTGGTGGCGCAGTGCGCGTCTCACAGCGCCACAAGGCGCCGCCTGATTTGGGGTCGCGAGCGTCTAGTCCAGTCATGCAGTCTTCTTACCGACCGCGCGTCCTTCCAGCAGCGACGCTCCCTCTCCAGCTGCGCTCGAGAGCAGCGAGCGATGACAGTGCCGCCGCGCGTTCTTCAGAGGACCGCTGGTAGTCCGTTAGGACTAGTGACTTGTCGGCCAGCTGGGTTTGCCTTTCTCAACGAGCCCAGGGGAAGCAGCCAGCAGGAGGCTGCTCAGCACCAGCAGCGGCCCAGTCACCACCTTTTGTTCCAGCACTCTGACTGCTGAGCGAGCGCCTGGCTTGGGGCGCCCCTGAGCCGCAGACGATCTTATCCTTGACTTTCTCTCCATTGAGCCGGCGATAGGTCTGCTAGAACTGGGGGATGTCCTGGCAGTTGGCGAAGGCCCGCTGAACGTAGTGCCACCTGGCCGCGTCGATCGCCTGCTTACCCCTGCGTCGCAGGTGGGCCAATGCCGCGCGGAGGGCTGGGTCGCGCAGGGCGGGGTCGCGACTGCTGGGCCGCCAGGCCAGGTAGGCGTCCGTCTTGGCCTTCAGCAGCTGACCGATGGCGGCCGTGTGCCAGCCAGGCTTATTGGCCTTCCTTCTGCGCGGCCTCGAGTGGGGCACGGATTTGCGGACAGCACGTTCCACCCGCAGGCACAGCAGGGCCGCCTCCTCCACCGTGGGCCCCCCTCGACGCCGGTCCTGGGGACTGGCAAGCGAGGCATGCGACCGGGTCAGAAACGCCGACTGAGGCGGGAAAGAGCAGCGGCAGCGGCGGCGGCCTCTTCGGCCCTCTCTCCGCCCTCCGACACCTCCTCAGCCACCAAGACGGCGCCACCCGCGCGCCCTTCCCCTGACGCTGGTGGGCGGCGTGGCCAAACGGCCCCCACAACCCCCGCAGCGGGCGAAGCTGATCGCATTGGCCTTGCGTCCACGGAACCTTTCTGGGCGACGTCTCGGACATCAAGGAGGTGCTGCAACTCCTGGAGTGGCAGAACGAGGGCCTCAACACCAGCGAGTGGCGGGTGACGCGCTCGTCTCCCAAGCCCGGCCACGAGGACGCCACCAAATCGATGCTCGTCGGGACGCGTCCTCGCGCCCTCTGCGCGGCCAAGAGGTGGTTACCTACGGCTCCGGCAGATCCAGCTCGGTCGCCAGAGTACCGAAGGCCGAGAAACAGAAGGCCATGGAGGAGGCCGCGTGCGGAGCACCCTCGGGCGTCCGCCGGGCGCTCACCATGGCCGCTCGATCCCTCCCGCCGCGGATCCTCTCCTGGGGACACGCAGAACGACGAGTCGTCGCCCATCTTCAAGTAGGCGGGCCCCGAGGGGAACGCCTACTCACCATACACTATAACTAGGTACGCAGGTCGCTGCGCACCTAGAATACTATCAGGCGGCGACTAACCCTCGCCGCCTTCGCTTTACTATCCGCCCGGCACCAGTTGGCTCACCCCTGGGCCGGGCGATCAACCTTCGTTTTAGGCCGTTTGAGAGTATATAGCGCCAAGCGCGGACGCTCTCAGCCCCTGCGTCGCCTGCCGATACGCCGCAGCCGTCGTCAGGGCCGGTCTCAGTGAAGAAGAAGAAGAAGACCGTGTTTGTCAATTGCAGTTGACCGCTCACAAAGGGTTTGTTGAGAAAAAAAAGACGCTGCCCGTTCCTGATGTAGTATAGCCGCCAAGCCAGTGATGGAGAGGCGGCGCCTGGAGGCTGGCAGTCGTCACGAGCACCGCGCTGGCCGTGAGGCTGGGCTAGCGTCAGATGCCCATGCCTTACTACGTCGTCGTCGTCGCTTCGCGTCCGTTGTCTGCTCGGTTGTGCCTCACGGTCTAAGGGCAGTGACGATGACGGCAACGTCGCGACCAACGCGCGCAATTCACAGTGAGATGACGCCGTCACGACGAAGTTTTAGGCGCGCTCGCGTCCATTACCCGTTCTCTCCGCTCAAAACCATTGCTGAATTGTCACCGTTACTTACAATGCATAACATACAATGTAGATTCCTATGTTTCAGCCAAGAACGTCCGGCCCGGACCGGCCCGGCCCGGCCCACACC
Organism: Paralinhomoeus sp. GSCO2_6; assembly: GCA_030248085.1. Taxonomy (NCBI): domain Eukaryota; kingdom Metazoa; phylum Nematoda; class Chromadorea; order Monhysterida; family Linhomoeidae; genus Paralinhomoeus; species Paralinhomoeus sp. GSCO2_6. The sequence goes on from JASAMY010002234.1 coordinate 55,623, forward strand.
CTCAAAACGCAGGCCCGGCCCGGCCCGGCCTACAGGATGGGCCTGGGATTCCGGCCCAGATCATGCTCATCCCTACCAGGTAGTCCATGAGGTTGGCGCAGAAGTCCTGGGCCGGTTCTCGGGGCGGCCTGTAGCAGCTGACGACAGAGATGGGACCTTGCGTCGTGACGACTGGGACGCCCAACACCTCCGAGGGCCAGGGCAACGCCAGCTGCTGGCCGTGCAGCGAGTTGCGACAGTAAAGCGCGACTCCGCCACCGTTTCTGGTACGGTCGCGACTGTGGAGCGTGTAGTCGTCGCAGCACAGCTCTTGATTCTTGATGGAGTCGTCAAGTTTCGTCTCTTGGATCAACAGTAGGTCGACACCGTAGGTGGTCAGATGGAAACGCACCAGGTCCAGTTTGGAGAGGAGGCCGTTCACGTTGGCGCTGTGTATGGTAAGTTCCGATAGGTTCGCCATGAGTCCGACAGGGTGCGCCACAACGCAACGTGTGGAAAAATCGACAGCAGTAGCAGGCCGACAGCGCGCATAAAGAAAGACGGCGGAATTGTTGAGATCTGGCTTGAGATCGGCGATGGAGAGGGTTGAGATCAGAGGCGAGAACTTGAGATCGGAGACAAAGGATGACCCCAGCAGCACAGTACAAATTAGCGACGAAATGTCGATCCGCCAGGAATTTGAGGCTCCCAATTGTTGAGTGTATTATCGATTTTTTTGTTCCTTCCTTACAAAAAGTTCTTCCTTGACCTTCCTCTATTTATGTATGTGCTGTATCTAAGTTGAAGCCTTTTTCTAGAAGCGTTCACAATTTCATTTGAATCAAAACACCCAGAGCCGTGTTATGCCTTGACAAAAGATGCGACAGAAGGGCGCCCCACTTCCCTGTACTGTAGTGAACCTTTTATACTGAACCTACAAGGGGCATAATAGCCCACAGATGCAATGTTTAAGATCTGTCGCATCTGAGATAACTATTTGTAATTTAAAGAAAAATGTGCAACAGAGACTGCTCCGCTTCACCTGTAGGATTGTGGAACAACAGAAGTTGCCGGTTCTGTGAGAATGCAAGTTAATTGTATGGGGTGACATTTCCTCCCATCTTCGATAGTCATTTCGCGGTCGTAAGAAATCGCATCTCTTTAAGTCATACTCTAAACCACTGCATTTCAGTGAATACTTCAGAATCTCGCTGACGTTTGGGTTCTCAATTGGTTCCCTCGGCTCGTATATACGTCCAGTTCCAGCGGCTCTAAAACGTACTCTGAATCAACTAATTAATTAATAATTACTAATTAATAATCTACTAATTAATAATCTACGCTGATGCATACACCCCGATTGAAGAATTTACACTGTGTATGCGAGTGACACCACTACTATTGTGGCTAGTGGTACCTAGCGATGTCACCAAAAAAGTCTAAATACTTTTCTTTTTTTTTTAAATTTAATTGAAAAAGTCAAACTACTTATTTAACTCTTTTCTACTTTCCAAAAAAAAGCCAACCAACTTATTTAAAATTTTTTTAATAAATTAAAAAAGAAAATCGTTTGTCACTTTTTTAATAAAAAATATTTCATTTTTATTTAAAAATTTAAAAAAAAATGTCTTTTTTAATTGCATAGCAATTGGCCCAAAATAAACCACTAGTTGGTGGCATAGTTCATCTGAGAGGCACAGACTGATCGTCCTGGACCTCGTTGCCATATTCTGTCAGCAGCTGGGTCAACCGCAAATCACTGTGCATTAAGAAAAACACCAATTTTTTTTTTTAATTGAAACTGTTTTATTTCTTTGCGGTAAATGGCTTGTTAAGTATAGCAGCCTGTTCATTAGAAAATTATACAGCGGGGCCATTGTTTACTCACACCAGAGCCAGCCCAGCGTTCCAGACCCAATGCAGGAGATTCGAGCTGTTTTTGGCAAAAACACGCCTACAATGAGGCAAATACCTTTCTGGCTCACTGTAAGCGCCGTTCAAATTAGTAGAAAGTGACTTCTGTCATATTGAAGGCCTTATTCGCTATATAGTGAGCCAATTGTATCAATTGTTCAGGGATAAAATTCTCTACATGTACCTACCTTGTCCTGAAATACCAAACATATCCAATGCAAAGCGCTGAAGTTACAGAGAAATGATAGATAGATAGATAAATGGCTCACCCTGTACTTGAAAAGTCTATTAAAAATCAATTTTTGTGGCCCGGCCCAGCCCGGCCCGCACCCTCAAAACGCAGGCCCGGGCTGGCCCGGCCCGCAAAATGGGCCTGGAATTCTGGCACGGCACGGCCCGTGGGCCGGGCCAGCCCAGCCCATGCTCATTTCAAAAAAGCGGTTGGGGCTTTCACCCACTCCCCGAAGGGAGGCACCTGGCCCAGCTGGTTGAGCGTTTCCGCTTTTACCAGTGTGCCCTGCTGCCGTCAGGTGTTAACTGACCGCACAACATCACCCATGTGGGTGAAATTGCGCGGCCAGCTGGCAGCAGGTACACGACAGTTTCCAAAGGGCGCGGGCTCTAGGCCACGACCAGCCCTATTGGTCACTGCCATGCACATTTCAAAAAAGCGGTTGGGGCTTTCACCCACTCCCCGAATGCGTGTTTGCTAGGGATGAGCCCATGCTCATCCCTAGCAAACAGCCCATGCGTGTTCCACGACCCTCGCTCACGACGCTCAAAGCTAAAATGACCATGTAACGACCAAAGCACACGCAGTAGACGACAGGTACGCACTATGACCAGACAGGTTTCGCTCTCATCGGAGAGTCAAGTCGCGGGTGGGGCTTCCCCGTCCGAAGTTTTGGGCAAAAGCCTGGAAAACCTTGCCCTGAAAAAGGGTCCCAGTGCCGCCTCTGGCGGTGGCGACTCGCGCTCCAGCGTCGCCAGCAGCTCGGCTTGTGGCCCCGCGCGTGAGGCAAGCGCAGCGGCCGCAAGTTTCGCGGTCGGGGCGGCAGCTCCGCAGCTGTAAGCGCGGAGGCCGCCCCGTCCGTCTCAGTCCCGAGCGCCGGCCCATCTGCCCGAGACTGAGACGGACGCGCCGGCCGGCGTCTCCAGCGCAGCGCCCCCTGGCGGCGGCATCCAAAAGTGGGCTCGGCCGGCTGGCACGCCATCCAGCCAAGGGGAGAAGAAGCGGCCGAAATCCCTCAACTTCGCTGAGGCGGCCAAGCGAGCGCTCCAGGTCGGCGTCATCTATCGCGGTGACCCGCTAGGCAACCTGGACAAAGCATCGGCGGAGTTCATCCGCTCGGAGACGATCAAGGCGATCGACGAGGCTGAGGGCATCTCAAGAGCGGCGTCTCCCTGGTGACGTGCGCGGACCAGAAGTCGCTCGACTGGCTCAAGACATTCGTCGCGGGGCTTCGGCTCGGCGACAAGCAGCTCAGCGTCCTGCCAGCGGAGGACCTGCTGAGGCAGACAAAGATGGTGGTGTTCGTTCCCGGAAAGCCCTCCGAGACGGACACCATTCTCTCTCGTCTGTCGAAGCAGAATCCGTCGCTGGTGGTGGCGCAGTGGCGCGTCTACCACAGAGACGCCGCTGACAAGGGCGTCCGCCTGATTTTGGGGGTGGACGACGAGTCGGTCCGAGTCCGAGGGGGTCGATGGACAGATCTTCTTGGGAACCGGGATGACCGTCGCGTCCTTCCAGCAGCTGGGGACGACTCCCTCTGCCAGGCTGCGCTCGAAGAGGACAGCGAGCGATGGGGACAGTGCCGCCGCGGCGTTCTTCAAGAGGACCGCTGGTAGTCCGTTAGGACCAGTGGACTTGTGGACGGCCAGCTGGGTTAGGCCTTTCTCGACGAGCGCCAGGGGGAAGCAGCCAGCAGGAGGCTGCTCAGGCACCAGCAGCGGCCCAGTCACCACCTTTTGGTTCCAGACGCTCTGGAACTGCTGAGCGAGCGCCTCGCTTGGGGCGACCCCTGGGAGTGCCGCGAAGACGATCTTATCCTTGACTTTCTCTCCATTGAGCCGGCGATAGGTCTGCTAGAACTGGGGGATGTCCTGGCAGTCGGCGAAGGCCCGCTGAACGTAGTGCCGCCTGGCCGCGTCGATCGCCTGCTTACCCCTGTGTCGCAGGTGGGAAAACGCCGCGCGGAGGGCTGGGTCACGCAGGGCGGGGTCGCGACTGCTGGGCCGCCAGGCCAGGTAGGCGTCCGTCTTGGCCTTCAGCAGCTGACCGATGGCGGCCGTGTGCCAGCCAGGCTTATTGGCCTTCCTTCTGCGCGGCCTCGAGTGGGGCACGGATTTGCGGACAGCACGCTCCACCCGCAGGCACAGCAGCGCCGCCTCCTCCACCGTGGGCGGCTCTATGGCAGCCGCCAGCAGTCCTGCCTCGGCCAGGCAGCGCCGCACGACCGCCCAGTCGGCTCTCCTGCTCCGGCTGTTGCTGATGGTGGTGGTTATGGTGGTGGTGCCTGTGGTCACCTGAGCAGCCCAGCCATGCCACTACCACGGCGTGGAGCTTCTCGATTGCCGCGCACAGAGACACGTCCACGACAGACACGCCTCGCCCCACAAATACATAGCAGGTCAATGGTGCGCGCGCGATGAGTGGGCCTGCGCACCATCTGTTGCAGTTCAAGGGCGTCGGTGACAGCCAGCAGCGGGCGACACTCGTCCAGGGCAGGATCCAGGTTGAAGTCGCCCGCCACTACACTGCGCCTCCCACTGCCAGTCGCCAGGTAGTAGGGATGAGCATGGGCCTGAAGATGTCGGCCTGGCCCGGCCCACCAGATAGTCCGGCCCAGCCCGGCCCGGCCCACGCGTAAAAAAATAGGGCCAGGCCCAGCCCGGCCCATCCAACAGCTCAATATTCAGTCCCAGCCCGGCCCGGCCCATCCCAAGAAATAAGTACAGTCGTAAGTACACTAAAATAAGTTGTACATGTACGTACGCCAGTTTGCGTTTTTTCAGTACACATACACAGAGAATGGCGCTTCTGGCTATACAGCTTACAATCAGTTTTTTGGCCTCATGATTGACCGTGTATGTCAATTGCAGTTGACCGCTCACAAAGAGTTTGTTGAGAAAAAAAAGACGCTGCCCGTTCCTGATGTACTATAGCCGCCAAGCCAGTGATGGAGAGGCGGCGCCTGGAGGGCGCCGAGCTGGCAGTCGTCACGAGCACCGCGCTGGCCGTGAGGCTGGGCTAGCGTCAGATGCCCATGCCTTTTATGTAGTACTACGTCGTCGTCGTCGCTTCGCGTCCGTTGTCTACTCGGTTGTACCTCACGGTCTAAGGGCAGTGACGACGACGGCAACGTCGCGACCAACGCGCGCAATTCACAGTGAGATGACGCCGTCACGACGAAGTTTTAGGCGCGCTCGCGTCCATTACCCTTTCTCTCCGCTCAAAACCTTTGCTGAATTGTCACCGTTACTTACAATGCATAACATACAATGTAGATTCCTATGTTTCAGCCAAGAACGTCCGGCCCGGACCGGCCCGGCCCACACCCTCAAAACGCAGGCCCGGCCCGGCCCGGCCCACAGGATGGGCCTGGATTCCGGCCCAGCTCATGCTCATCCCTACCAGGTAGTCCATGAGGTTGGCGCAGAAGTCCTGGGCCGGTTCTCGGGGCGGCCTGTAGCAGCTGACGACAGAGATGGGACCTTGCGTCGTGACGACTCGGACGCCCAACACCTCCGAGGGCCAGGGCAACGCCAGCTGCTGGCCGTGCAGCGAGTTGCGACAGTAAAGCGCGACTCCGCCACCGTTTCTGGTACGGTCGCGACTGTGGAGCGTGTAGTCGTCGCAGCACAGCTCTTGATTCTTGATGGAGTCGTCAAGTTTCGTCTCTTGGATCAACAGTAGGTCGACACCGTAGGTGGTCAGATGGAAACGCACCAGGTCCAGTTTGGAGAGGAGGCCGTTCACGTTGGCGCTGTGTATGATAAGTTCCGATAGGTTCGCCATGAGTCCGACAGGGTGCGCCACAACGCAACGTGTGGAAAAATCGACAGCAGTAGCAGGCCGACAGCGCGCATAAAGAAAGATGGCGGAATTGTTGAGATCTGGCTTGAGATCGGCGATGGAGAGGGTTGAGATCAGAGGCGAGAACTTGAGATCGGAGACAAAGGATGACCCCAGCAGCACAGTACAAATTAGCGACGAAATGTCGATCCGCCAGGAATTTGAGGCTCCCAATTGTTGAGTGTATTATCGATTTTTTTGTTCCTTCCTTACAAAAAGTTCTTCCTTGACCTTCCTCTATTTATGTATGTGCTGTATCTAAGTTGAAGCCTTTTTCTAGAAGCGTTCACAATTTCATTTGAATCAAAACACCCAGAGCCGTGTTATGCCTTGACAAAAGATGCGACAGAAGGGCGCCCCACTTCCCTGTACTGTAGTGAACCTTTTATACTGAACCTTACAAGGGGCATAATAGCCCACAGATGCAATGTTGTAAGATCTGTCGCATCTGAGATAACTATTGGTAATTTAAAGAAAAATGTGCAACAGAGACTGCTCCGCTTCACCTGTAGGATTGTGGAACAACAGACGTTGCCGGTTCTGTGAGAATGCAAGTTAATTGTATGGGGTGACATTTCCTCCCATCTTCGATAGTCATTTCGCGGTCGTAGAAATCGCATCTCTTTAAGTCATACTCTAAACCACTGCATTTCAGTGAATACTTCAGAATCTCGCTGACGTTTGGGTTCTCAATTGGTTCCCTCGGCTCGTATATACGTCCAGTTCCAGCGGCTCTAAAACGTACTCTGAATCAACTAATTAATTAATAATTACTAATTAATAATCTACTAATTAATAATCTACGCTGATGCATACACCCCGATTGAAGAATTTACACTGTGTATGCGAGTGACACCACTACTATTGTGGCTAGTGGTACCTAGCGATGTCACCAAAAAAGTCTAAATACTTTTCTTTTTTTTTAAATTTAATTGAAAAAGTCAATCTACTTATTTAACTCTTTTCTACTTTCCAAAAAAAAGGCCAACCAACTTATTTAACATTTTTTTAATAAATTAAAAAAAGAAAATCGTTTGTCACTTTTTTTTAATAAAAAATATTTCATTTTATTTAAAAATTTTAAAAAAATGTATTTTTTAATTGCATAGCAATTGTCCCAAAATATACCACTAGTTGGTGGCATAGTTCATCTGAGAGGCACAGACTGATCGTCCTGGACCTCGTTGCCATATTCTGTCAGCAGCTGGTCAACCGCAAACACATCTGGATCAAGCTTTTCAGCTACTAATGTATTCCATTTTGTGTTTGTATAGGAGGTTCACATGACGATGCACTTTTCGAGGAATTACCACAGCGCGTTGCAGCATCACTGTGCATTAAGAAAAACACCAAAATTTTTTTTTAATTGAGACTGTTTTATTTCTTTGCGGTAAATGGCTTGTTAAGTATAGCAGCCTGTTCATTAGAAAATTATACAGCGGGGCCATTGTTTACTCACACCAGAGCCAGCCCAGCGTTCCAGACCCAATGCAGGAGATTCGAGCTGTTTTTGGCAAAAACACGCCTACAATGAGGCAAATACCTTTCTGGCTCACTGTAAGCGCCATTCAAATTAGTAGAAAGTGACTTCTGTCATATTGAAGGCCTTATTCGCTATATAGTGAGCCAATTGTATCAATTGTTCAGGGATAAAATTCTCTACATGTACCTACCTTGTCCTGAAATACCAAACATATCCAATGCAAAGCGCTGAAGTTACAGAGAAATGATAGATAGATAGATAAATGGCTCACCCTGTACTTGAAAAGTCTATTAAAAATCAATTTTTGTAACTCTGTGATTAAAAAATTGTTAAAAAAATATTGTGGATCAATATTTATTTAATATCTAACTTTTAAAAAAATCTAAATAATTATTTATTTAATTTTTAATTATTACATGATCAGTGACGGATCCAGGATTTCGTGACGGGAAGGGCGGCGAAATCGGAGCAATGGAGACGGATTTTGAAGAAGGGGGGACCCTGTCGAAATATACGGATGCTGGGCCATTTCAGCGGCGGCTTTGGCACATTACAATTATTCTAAGCAATTAAAATACATAACAAATGGCGCAACAAACAAACACTTTTAGATTTTCGACCACTTACAAAAGAAAATGTAGGTCCAAGAGGCATATTGCTTCGCTTGTTTCGCGATTTTTGGTTGTTTAGCGTCAGATGCCTGCTTCCTAAGCTAAGAATTTTGTCCTGATGTTGCAGAGTGGAGTTAGATGAGAATCTATCATAAGAAACGTAAATATCTATGCGCCGCAGCGCAGGCACTTTTAGCGTTTTTTCAGTGTTAGCCCCCAGTTCCTCTGCGCCCAATTCCTCGGTTCCCAGTTCCTCGGTCCTCTTCATGCTCTCCACGTTAGTGGAGAACAAACCACATTAGTTTTTGCCCCCCTGTCTTCTCTGCTAGCAGATGACCTGACAGAAGTTATCAGTGATATCACGCTCCTACATATCAGAATGTGCATGCTCCTTGACCTTGACTGTCATGCCGAGGACCGAGGAACGGGGGGTATGCCTTTTTGAGTACTGTCAAGCACATTTTAGGCGGTGGGGGTGGCGGATGACCATTACCAATGTCCCAACTCGCTATCGCTATGCCGACCAGGCTGGTTCCTTTGCTTTCTTAAGCTCGACCGCCGCGGCCCTGCCACGCCCCGCCATATCTCGCCGACCTTCTGTGCGAGCCCCTCCCCCCCCCCCCCAACAAAAAAAGCACCCTACCGGCCGCTCCGCACCGCCGCCCTCCCCGCCCCCCTCTAAATCCTGACGGGGAGGGCGGCCGCGCTCCCCGCCCTTCCCCTGGATCCGTCGGTGTACATGATACTGCATGACAGAATTTTTTGGTTACGTGTTTTTTTTTGTCTTTTCAATGTACTTAGAATATTATTTTGAATTATTTAATTAATTGAATTTTTATTTTTGGTGACATCACTAGGCACAGCCGAAGTTCCTGCATAAATAATTGGCACCCTGCTAACATTTGTAACATGTGGTTGCCACTACACTACATTAGTGATGTGTAGCCATTAGGGATGAGCATGGGCCGGGCCGGCCCGGCCCGGCCCGGCCCGGCCCGGCCCCTGGGCCGGGGCGGGCCGGAATTCCAGGCCCGTGTTGCGGGCCGGGCCGGGCCGGGCCTGCGTTTTGAGGGTGCGGGCCGGGCCGGGCCGGGCCGGACGTTCTTGGCTGGCCAACGTAGATAGCTTCCTATGTAATGCATTGTAAGTATCGGCGACTATTCTGCACCGTATTAGCAACTTTGCATTCTATGACGCGCGTCTTTCGCGCTCAAATGGTGCAAAGGCCGTAAAATGGTTGTGAACTGCGATTCTGAGAGGTGGATGCGCCATTCCGTTAAGTAAATCACGCCAATTGGCATACGGTATTTCAGTAAATTGTACACTGTAGTGACTGTACTTATTTCGTGGTGCGTGCCGGGCCGGGCCGGGCCTGCGATATTGAGCAGTTGGACGGGCCGGGCCGGGCCGGGCCTGGATTTTGAGGGTGCGGGCCGGGCCGGGACGGGCCGGACTATCTGGCGGGCCGGGCCGGGCCGAGATGTGCAGGCCCGTGCTCATCCCTAGTAGCCATTAGGGATGAGCATGGGCTGGGCCGGCCCGGCCCGGCCCGGCCCAGCCCGGCCCATGGGCCGGGCTGGGCCGGAATCCCAGGCCCATCCTGTGGGCCGGGCCGGGCCGGGCCTGCGTTTTGGGGGTGTGGGCCGGGCCGGGCCGGGCCGGACGTTCCTGGCTGAAACATAGGAATCTACATTGTATGTTATGCATATTGTAAGTAACGGCGACTATTCAGCAGAAAGGAGGCATTAAGGACGCGAGTGCGCCTAAAAGTTCGTCGTGACGGCGTCGTCTCACTGTTAATCTAGCGCGTTGGTCGCGACGTTGCCGTCGTCGTCGCCGTTGCCGTTTTCGTTGTCGTCACGGCCCTTAGACCGTGAGGCACAGACGAGCAGACAACAGACGTGAAGCGACGACGACGATGTAGTACAAAAGGCATGAGCATCTGGCGCTAGCCCAGCCTCACGTCCATCGCGAGCAAGGCGCTCGTGACGACTGCCAGCTCGGCGCCCTCCAGGCGCCGCCTCTACATCACTGGCTTGGCGACGATAGATAATACATCAGACATGGGCAGCGCCTTTTTTTCTCAACAAACCCTTTGTGAGCGGCCAACTTCAATTGACAAACACGGTCAATCTTGAGGCCAAAAAATGGTTGGAAGCTGTAAAGCCAGAAGCGCCATTCTCTGTGTATGTGTAGTGAAAAAACGCGAACTGGCGTACGTACATGTACAACTTATTTTAGTGCACCACTGTACTTATTTCTTGGGATGGGCCGGGCCGGGCCGGGCCTGGAATTTGAGCAGTTGGATGGGCCGGGCCGGGCCTGGGCCTGGTTTTTGACGCGTGGGCTGGGCCGGGATGGGCCGGACTATCTGGTGGGCCGGGCTGGGCCGAGATCTTCAGGCCCATGCTCATCCCTAGTAGCCATACATAATCTACTGGCTCCGGCCGTCATTCCCCTTTTGTCATTTCAATGAATTACGAAATGTTCTATAGCGTTTGCATAGTGCAATGCACCATTGTAGATCTTGTGCATGCGTGCATGGGTGCTTGCGCACGTGCGTGCATGCGTGCGTAGTACGTACGTCTGCATTGTGTTCCATGTGCAACATTATGGGGTCCTTCCGACCTGTCTCGCAACCATGTGGCACTCAGTCTTGCGGCATATGTAAATGCAGTGTGTTCCAGTCCAGTTAGACCCTATAACTGCCAGTGCACCTTCCCCCCCCCCCCCCTTCGAAGGACTTATTTAACAGCATGGACATACACAGACATACAGATAGCCATTTTTAACACTTTTTGTTTTTAACTGTACTTAAAAAAGTATTTATCGCCAGTGGAACCATGCTCGAGCATAATTTTTACCTATAATAAGTGAAGGCGTTTTTCGTCTGTGATCGACAATAGACATCCACATTTGGGCGGTTGAACATCAGTATAAAATAAAGTTTATCTGTGCAGACTTGAACACCATCAATCATCAGATTCATTCGAGACTCCTTTTCGGATTTGGAAGGAATGTCTACTCGTCTGAGTTGTACAGTTGGTAGTCCATCTATTAGGAGAGAAGGAAGGATGATTGATCACTAATGCGCACGCACACCTAGAGATGGTTTTGAAAAAGAAAAATCGACTTTTCCTATTTGATGTGTGGGGAGCTTTGTAGGGAAGAAGCAGGTGGAACCGATTTTTAAAGTGTTTTAAAGTGTATTTTTAAAGTGTATTTTTAAAGAAGTGGTATTAAGGCATATACCCCAACTGATTTCTAGCCACTTCCGCATTGCAGCTGATCAACTCCACTTTGAACAAACCATGCATAAAATCCGAACAAAGCACAGCAACAAGTCACATATTCGGCGATTTTTGTGTTCGCTTGCAATGGAAGGAAATGTGCAGCGAAAATTGCGGCAACTGGAACTGACTGACATTTACATAGATTGAGTGTGAGAAATTAGCACATGCCCCATGGTATCCCATGCACACGCACGTACGCATGCACGCACGCAGTTGCGTATGCAAGCATGCATGCACACATGCACGCACGTACGCGTGCATGGACACACGCACGCACGCACGCACGCACGCACGCACGCACGCACGCACGCACGCACGCAGCACTCATGCAAGCATTAGGGCACTACACAAATGTTATACAAACAGTTCATCATTGGGTGGAATGCCAGAAGAGAATGGAGCAGGATTGTAGTACGTATATGTGCCTCTCACCTACACATCGACATCACTAACAGTACAGTAGTGGTGGGGGCCGGATAGGGAGCAAATATGCGCGGAATGTTAGGAATGTGCTCCCTAATGTTGCAATCCTGCAACAAGTAGCTCACTTGAACAGTTTCTTATGGCAAGTCTATGCCAAGCCACTAAACCTAAAACTTGATTACTGATAAATGCGATATTAGCTAATTAAAATTTTGGAAGAAATGTTTGTCCTCTATAGGCGCCTCAACCATTGGTCTGAGAGGTTTGCTAAAATGGGGAAAGTTGATCGCCATGACCTGGAATAGACCCCGTTGAAAAAATTAGTCACCCCAGACGCACCAATATGTCTCTACACTCTTGGGAAATTAGTGAAAAATGGCGATGTTTCGGTTAGCTCGGATGGCTTTGAGGTCAATCATAAAGTTGATCGCCAATCAGTGGGGAACATTTCATTCCTTAGGGCCAACTCCTGCAAACTGCATTCCTGCAAACTCTGGTAACACTGCAAACTACTGTAACTGTAAAGTACTGTAACTGCAAACTGCAAAATTGACCGAAAATTCAAAATTTAAGTGATTTCGGGGTCACGTATTATGGAAAAATCGGAACTTTCAAATTCAAATTCAACTGCAATGTCAAGCAATGACGGAATATATGGACACTTCTCCCTGCACAGCACACTGAGGCAATGGAAGATGACTCCTCAACTCCCACGGTATGGAATAGTGCAACTTGTCTAAAAAAATGTGAATACACTTTCCCCATTGCACTGCAATGCACTTTAAAGCATGACCGTGTCTTTTGAGCTGATAGCCAATATCTGACTTGGTCATGGGTTCTGAGTCGAGTCCCCATCCTAAAGGTTTTTTTTATTATGTTGTCAATTCCCCTATTTGTTTGTTTGTTTACCCGATAAGCCAAAGTGAGACTCTGCATAGGACGTCTTGGCCATACTTAGTTTTCGAATGCAGTTTACGTAGTTGAATGAGTTCTGTGTAAAGATGGGGCGGCCACCAACAAAGAGTGTAACTGCCGATATGCATGAGAAAAGTGGTTCCTCAAAGCAAGTGTAGGCTTCGCCTTCAATTATAGGCTCACCACCCATTGACACAGTTTGAAATTGCGCCAAAATGCTCGATCGAGAGAAGTCAATAAACAGAGGATTGCCAGATGGAACCTAATGAAATAATGCATTGCAGTTTACTTTAGGCGGAACAGATTGTCTACCTGAAATCGAAGGGCCAGTTTTCTGTCTAAGGTGACAGGAAACACGCAACTGCTTTTCAAAGCCACGTCATAGTTTTCAGTGATTTGGTTTTGGTAGTATGCACACACTGCAGTGACTTTCTTCCTTCTAACAGCAGTTGACATCGTAATTGAAAGAGAAAAACGGCAGAATGATCACGAATCAGTCGAAAAAGTCGAGCCGGCAACTTACAGTAATCTTCGTTGCATACTGTAGTTCAGAATTTAGCAAGCGTAATCGAAACACGGATTTTCTTGGGTGGATTTTTGTTGGATGCAGAGGGGTAATTGGGCCACTGCCAAGAATGGAGTAGTCTTGCACCGTAGGAAAGCAGCCCAATAGAGGTCATTGCATTGAGTTAATTTGAGTCACCATGGAATCGTCCAATGTTGCATAGATAAATTGTCCAAACTCTACACCCACCAAAGACAAATTGCAAAGGCGCACGTAGGTGCAAAATTGCAAATTTAAGCACCACCTCCACACTAATGACTTAACTCGGTTCCTTAAGGCTAGACTGTAAATCTCCTGCAAAGGTGTCGTCTGGCCTGTCGAAACGCGCGCGTTTACCTTGTGTGTTCACCACTGTTGTGTGCGTCACTTGCGCTTATGTACTCGTCTGCGCTCGTGCATACGTACACGTGTTCACTGTAATTTTGTGCTTGTGTAATGCGCGTGTCGTTCGACAAATAAAAAATACAAAATACAAAAATACAATAGGTAGCTTTTGGAAGTTGAATTATAAACTGGGGTTTGGTTTCTTCAATGTACACCCTCTCCACCAAGTGGGTCACTCTGCAGCCTTGACTAGACTCAGCTGCTTGGCGTAAAACCAACGGTTCAAACGTGTGCCCACCAAATCGGCAACTGCAAAGAGAACAGGTCTGCTGGTTGTATTCTCAGCACAGATTTGAAAATCTCCTCGGAGTAACGATTCCGATTAGTCGCAATGGCGCGATTCAATTGAATTCTGACAAAGTCCCCAACTTTGAGTACTAGTCGGTTCAAAGGTTTTGAATTTGCGCGCTTTTTTAATTCCTCCGCTACAATATGCTCGTTTTTGTCATAAATTTCAATGGGGCTGGCTCCGTGAAGACGGTCCAATGACCTTGTATTGAGAGTGTTTTGAAAATCTTCTAGGTGGTCCACAAATCTTTTGGTCTTGTTTTGCAATTGGTAGGACTGAATTATTTTCTTTAGTAATTTAATTCCCAGTTCAGCAAGATGCGCCTTGTTTGGTTGTTGAAACGCAGTTTGGTGAAAAATTCCCTCCCTCTCCAGCAGTGTTGAAAATGGTGCACCAATAAATTCAGAGCCTAAAAATGGAGGCTTTTATATTTTTGTCCATTGCATTACAATGTGCACCTTGGTCAGTCTGCAAGACTTTTGGCTTTCTGCCCGTCAGTAGTTTGGAGAAGGCTTCAGCAGTTTCTTTGGATGTCTTGTTCTTTAGGGGCTTTAGGAATGTGTACAGGCTCAATGCGTCAACCACTACCAATCTAAACAAAAACTACATACAGTAGTCAGTAGACATGGTGGAGCTTTACATGGCAGAAATTCTATTGCTCCTGAGGGAGCGGAATAGTGCACTGATCTGCAACCCAAACTTCGTCAACAGCTGTCACGAGGAGGGTTTTCCAAACAAACTTTTCTTGTTGTTCTTTTTGGATCGTTAGGGATGGTACGTACTCCTTTAGAACTTTTGTTAATGCTTTTAAACCAATGTCAAAGCCAGATTGCTTTAGATATTTTTGGAACTGAACCACAGAACTGTATGAGCCAGGCGATGTAGGATTCAGATAGAGAAGGACAATGGAGTCTAGTTGCGCTTTTAAAATCGGATGCATCGATAATGACAAGTAGAGCACAAACGAAGTGTCGAGAGGCACCGTAATCACTTTTTTGTAAGGTTGAGTATGGTACATAGTACAGAGGGCCTCAATTGTGGCAATTTTCACGCCATGCTGAAAACTGTCGCTCATCTTCATGTCACTCTCCTTGTTCACCTTGACCGGCTCCTCCTCCTCATTGTCTCGCGCCTCGGGCTCCAAATTGGGCATGTCGCTGAACATCTCGAACGCGTCCAGCACCTGGAGCATCTGGGGCGTTGCCGCGTCGAAGCCTTGTAAGATGGGGGCGACGTTCTCCATATGGTTGTCTTGGTGCTGGTTGGCGTCAAAATCGGGAAAGAACTCCAGGATGGGGTTCCAGACCGACTCCACCACGTCCGTCTTGGGTTCCAGAGGCTCAGTCCAGTTTGAGAAGTCCGTCATGATGTTGGACGACGCATTGAGAGCGTCCAGTTCGTCAAGGAACGGCTGTGAAAATCCGTCATCCATTTGATGAAAGCTAAAAAGCTGTGAAAGCTAAAATCACGTCTACAGACAAGGGCTGTCTGGGAATTTGGGTTTAAATGCACACGTAAACGTTTGACATTTCAACAATGGGTGGCTATACATTGGGCGCTGTACATTTGGGAGGACACACAAAGCCATTGGCTGTAGTGCACTGCTTATGCCCGAGTCCATTCGCATGGACTGGAAAGCAGTAGTCTGCGTGACACGTGAGAATCACATGCACTGCACTGTCCCTGGCTCGCTGCGGAGGGTTATGCGTGTGATACAGTACACTGTCTTGCCTTGTCAGTCAGACTATGACAACGAACATTTGGCTGCACCTCTACATTTGTATACAAACTTTTGGAACTCTTAACTAATTGTGCAGTGGCCTTATGGTTCAAGGAATGGGTTCTCAAGCGCACAGTTGGGGGTTCCATGGGAGTTCGATTCCCAGGCAAAAGTCAAAAAGTCCGAAAAAAGGGAGCTAATAGTGCGCAACACAATACAGAGAAGAGGAAATCAATTACTGGGGCCGGATAGGGAGGAGTGGTGAAGGATAGGAAGCTAATAGGAAGATGTTAAACTATAAAGAAATCAATTAGTGGGGCCGGATAGGGAGCAATGATGAAGGATAGGAAGCTAATAGGAAGTTGCTAAACTATAAAGAATTCAATTAGTGGGGCCGGGTAGGGAGCAATGATGAAGCATGGTGGGTGGGATAGGGAGCAAAAATGCGCGGAATGTGAGCTACTTGTTGCAGGATTGCAACAGTAGGGAGCACATTCCTAACATTCCGCGCATATTTGCTCCCTATCCGGCCCCCACCACTACTAGTACATCATCAACAACCAACATTGCAAAAATTTTAGCAAGGGACGAATTGATTCTGCAGGAACTTTAGCTGTTTCAGGTCTATGGAAATGGGCAATGGCAACGTCTGAGAGAGATGAGATATGCGTTGATGGACGTTTGCGGCGTTTTGGTTTGGCTGAGTGCGATGGCTCACACAAAAATCGCCGAATATGTGACTTGTTGCTGTGTTTGGTTCAAATTTTATACATGGTTTGTTCAAAGTGGAGTTGATCAGCTGCAATGCGGAAGTGGCTAGAAATCAGTGGGGGTATATGCCTTAATACCACTTCTTTTCAAACTGGACTTCAACAATAGAGTGTCACATGTTCTCCTTTTCTGCATCTGCACGATCTGCACGTGCAGGCGGTCAACTTTTGTGTTTTGGCCAAAGTGATTCGACCTACCCATATCGATATTTATCGATTATCCCGGATCGATTATCGATTTGGTGCGTCGGATCGTGTTGACTTCAAGGAATGAAATGTTCTACATCGAAGGGCGATCAACTTTATTATTGATGTTTAAGCCATCCGACCTAACCACACCGAAATATCGCCAATTTCCGTTATCGATATAATTGGGGAGGTATTTTGATGCGTCCAATTTGGTCCAATTGTTGAAAGTAACACAAGTCTTGCGATGTACCGTTAAAGCGCCTATAGGGCACAAAATTTGTGGCCCATTTCCAAGAAAATCAATCGATAATAGGATAAAATCGGCAATATCTCGAGATCGGTACGAAGTACACACAAATCCTTTGGCGTGCAACATTCCCATCACTAGACAGCTTCACGTACCAAGTTTCGTCGCGATAGGTCCTGGCGTTTGCGAGCGCCGTTCCAAAAACCTGGCAGAGAACACGAACAAAAAATAAAGCCGCAAAATTGGAACATTTTTGGAACTATTGACCCCTTACAGTAAAGCAAGGAAACGCGTTATAGCGCATTCGATGCCCCAGAAGGCGGTTTATTTGCGCCATATAGAGTTGGGAAAAATACGTTTTGACTTTGGACCGACGTATTTTTTTTTTTAAATACGGTATTTTTTTACGTATCTTTTGTATTTTTTTAGAGTACGTACCTGCACATGTACCACGCATCATAGTAAGCCATCAGCGACCTGTCCTTAGCTTAGAAACCGGAACATAAAGTAGGTCGAACGCTGTAAAACTGCGCAAGCACGCAAGTGGACGTGTAGGGGTGTGAGTGTGTGCGTACGTGTCTGTGGGTGTGTGGGTGAGTGGGTCGTAAGCGGAGTAATGCGCGACCAGGAGATTTTGGCATCCAACAAAGTCAGCAATGGGGGCACGCAGCAAACAAAGAACGCGATGCAGGGCGCGACGCAGAGATTGAGGGCGCGTAGAGGAACTAGCAATAGCAAAAAAATTAGCAGAACCAATTGTTGGGTCCACGTCTGCTATGTCCGAAACTTACCATAACCGAAATCTAAGAGTTGTAAGAATATGTGATGTAAAACAAACCATCTTGTGGAAAGTTCTGCCCACCCACACAAGTCACGTATGCTCTTCAATGTACAGTACATTGATTAATGACAACAAATATTTTATTACATACCAGGTTGACCCAACAAAATACAGGCCTACGACTCCAACTTACGACTAAGACCTTACGATTACGACTACGACCGTACTTTTTTAAAATAAGATACAGGTGGCGACGTATTTTTTTTTAAAAATACGTGTATTTTTTTTGAAAAAAATACGTTTGAAAAAATACGCGCCCAACTCTAGCGCCATAACGCGTCGAAATCCGTTCAGGCAATCAAAAATTATAGGCGATCGAAAATTCAAAAACCAGCATTGAGAAGTGGTCACATATTAGGGTTGTACGCTGATGCGCACACCCTGATTCGTGGATAAATAGCATGTGCGCCAAACATGTGCTGATTGACGCTTTATGAGCACACGCTTGAAGACATTCCCTTGAACTTGAAGTGGACCAAATAAAATCGAAATACGCTTAAGAAATGCTGTTTGAAGCGGACCCATTATATTATACAATGGCCCATTATAAGGTGGAGTTGGCAACCCAATTCCAAAAGTGCTGCGGCCTAAGATTGTATCTCTTTTCTCTTTGTTTGTTGTCTCCATGCTAAACTTAGAATTTGGCTTGGGTTGGCGTGCATTGACATTAGGGAGAAAGTCGGCAGTGGTCGAGGCCACATTGCAGCACAATCAATGGGCTCATCATCTGGCAGAGGCCCGGGTCGCATAGTGGTCAACTGCCATGCTATGCTTAGCCAGCTTAAGGGCACTGTCCATCCCGCTTAGGTAGATTTGGCCCATTAGACACTTTGGCCCATTCGACGCATCGCCTTATCGGTCCATCTTTGGCCCATTCGACATTTTGGCCCATTCGTCATGGTACCGACCGTACATACACCCATACGTGGAAAATTTTGCCTTTTAGACGATGGACCATTTAGGGAGCGGGTGTAATCATAGGGGGGGATAATAATCTTGGTGGAGCTAACAAAAAAAAATCGCCATTGTCAATATAGACACTGCTCGCGCCCAATTTGTTGAAAGTACAATGCTAGGGGATAAATTCCAAAAGCCACACTGAGAAGTCGTCACATATCAGAGTTGTACGCTGATGCGTACACCCTGATACAAAAACAAAACATCTGTTTTTTTTTACTAAAAAGTGATATTAATCCCTAAACCACTGGGTCAAAAAGAAGCAGCAGGACATGCATAATTTGTCCTGCTGTTTTTCGGATCTAGATGCACCCTGGGATAGTGGTCCAAAATGCCTTTTTTGATGCCATCTAGATGCAAATTGACATATTATAGATGCAAATTATATAATCTAGATTGCCTATGTTGCCTAGTTTTTTATCCTAGAAGCAAGGCAAAAATGTCTTGCTTTGGGTTTGCAAGTCATTTTTGCAAGTCAAGTCAAGTGCAAAAAAAGGTTTGCAAAAAGTTGGAACCTAGGTTTGCAGTGAAATCCCTTAATTGATACCCCTCTTTTTCAAACTGGGCTCCAAGCGTCACATAGCGCCACATATTCAGCGCCACAGAGCCCCACCAATCACATAGTGCCACAGAGCGTCACATATTCACCTTTTTTGCAGCCACCTGCAAATTTTTCCTTAATACAGTGTTTTTTTCGTAAGACAAACATCGATGGTAAAACCTATACAGGCACCCGCACACACGCAGGCATGCACGCACACATGTATGCACATACGCACGCCCGCACGACATGTATGTCGCGCGTGCACACACGACGACGCATGCACATACGCACGATGCACTACATGTACCGTGTATGACATATGTAGCGTGTTTGATAGAATCCCTCGGGTGCAGTAGGAGACAGTGACACTCATCGTATAGAATGTGAGCATGTGGAGTGAAAATAGGTACGCATGTATTTTTCGTTGACCAAAGTTGTGCACAACTGATTGTCATGCAAATGATACAAAGCAGGATCACGTATCAGCAAATGGCATGGCATGCAGAGAAACTACAAATAAAAATATCGCCATTTCCCAGTTTTGGTATAATGGGGAAAGCATTTTGGTGCGTCCAATATTGTCCAACTGCTGCAGCTAGTCATCTTCTGTTTGGGCAATCAACTTTCACATTATAGCGAAGCTCTGCTCTGCCATGCACTGTTTAAGCGATGGTTGTAATTTTTGGTTGCTATGATGTCATGTTGGTACATAAATTATGTGTGTGCGTGCGTGCGTGCGTGCGTGCGTGCGTGCGTGCGTGCGTGCGTGCGTGCGTGCGTGCGTGCGTGCGTGCGTGCGTGCGTGCGTGCGTGCGCGCACGCACGCACGCACGCAATTAAAATGATCGCTATAACTAGGCGGTCAACTTTTGTGTTTAAGCCAAAGTGATGCGATGTACTCACATCAAGTTTCGTGCAAAGCAGCCAATTTGATGGACCGGACCTACCCACATCGAAAAATAGCGATTTTTTCAGAAGTGAAAATATGTTGGTGCGTCATAGCGCATTGACTTCAAGGAATGAAATGTTCTACATTGAAGGGCGATCAACTTTATTATTGATGTTTAGGCCATCCGACCTAACCACACCAAAATATTGCCAATTTCCATTATTGGTACAATGGGGGGAGGTATTTTGGTGCGTCCAATTTGGTTCAAATGTTGATAGTGGTCTAGATCATGTCTGGGTAAGTGGCAAGTCTTGCAAATAATATCCCATTATCAGTGATCAAGATTTGGGTTCAGTGGCTTGGCATAGACTTCCCATAAAAAACTGTTCAAGGAAATCCAAAAAAAATTGGGGGGTTAATTGGGCACTTTTTCGAGATTTACTCGGTGGAAACCAACCCAAAAAAAAAACGACTATGTCCAAATAAACGCATAGAATCGGCGATATCTCAAGTTTGGTAGGACACAGAGACGATTCCTTTGGTACGCAAAATTGCCATCATGGGTCGGCTACACATGCCGAGTTTCACCACAATTGCCCACGGTGCTCGCTAGTGGTGCTACAAAAACTGGGTGGAGAACAAGAAAAAAAATGACACTATTCCAAAACCTTTCTGGGCGTTTCCCCTTAACGCGCAATAGTATTGAAACGCGCTGTGGCGCGTACGGTCTCCCGATGACTGCGCATCTTTTGAGCCATAACGCGCCGAAATCGGTTCAGGCAATCAAAAGTTATAGGCGATTGAAAATCCGAATTCTCGCGCGCACAAGTCGTCACATATTAGGGTTGTATGCTGACGCGTACACCCTGATTTGTGCAGTATAGTGTGAATGTGACACACTGATATTGCTGGCTGACAGTGTGTTGTGCTCAAAGTAGAATATGAGAATATAATAGAATAGGAATATAATTACCTGTATGATGATAAACTGGCCATTGGTCACCTAAATAGCAAGCATCAACTCTACTAGAATCTAGATGCTTATACATTTCCATAGTAGGACTCAATTTGGTGACTCAGTGAATGACAGTGACTCACTGTAGGTTTGCTAACCATTGTCTTTGATGTGTCAGTTCTGTACCCATGCTTTTATGCTATGGTCAGCTCGACAAGTGATCATGATGTATTCAATTGTGACCAACTTACCACAACAACATACACATAAACTACACTGGCAAGTGCATCTAGAACATATAAAATATGTAAATAGGCTTCTAGGATAAAGACCATTATGGATCTAGATTGACTGGGGGATCTAGCTTCAAACAAGGTCATGCAGCATCTAGATGCCATCAATTTTAAATCTAGATATCATGGTTTGGACCACTATGTACCGAGAAGTGGATGTCAGGAGTACATGAGGATAAAAAGAAGCCAGACATATGGTTTCCCCCATATGGGGGACCCAGTGGTTTAGGGGTTAAAAATAAAGGTCCCATTTTTATTAAAAAACGTATTATTAAAAGCATATTAAATGTTTTTGGAAAAACAATCTTTTAGTTAACAAAATTTTAAATTGAAACCATCTCTACCCACGCCACATTGCTTTGTCTTCTGCTTCTGCCTCTTCATCTGCCTCCATTCTAGAATTTTGAATGGTGTGAGAGGCAGAAGGCAAAATTTCAAATCTCTGCCAGTCTCTTTCTATCAGATAGTCAGACTGGAATGGTAGCACCTGCAGACTACCTATGTCAACCGTGTTCATCACTATACAGGGTGGCCCACAGTGCTATACGTGGGTCGGGGGAGGGGGGGGGGGGGTAGTGGGTTGGGATAGTGGGTGGGTAGTAGGGATGAGCACGGAATTGCACATCTCGGCCCGGCCTGGCCCGCCAGATAGTCCAGCCAGTCCCGGCCCGGCCTGCACCCTCAAAATGCAGGTGCGGCCCGGCCAGGCCTGGCCCGTCCAACTGCTCAATATCGCAGGCCCGGCCCGGCCCGCCACACAAAAGAGGTACAGTCGTTACAGTGTACAATTTACTGAAATACCGTATGCCAATTTGCATGATTTACTTAATGGAATGGTGCATCCACCTCTCAGAATCGCAGTTCACAACCATTTGATGGCCTTTGCACCATTTGAGTGCGAAAGACGCGCATCATAGAATACAAAGTTGCTAGTACAGTGCAGAATAGTCGCCGATACTAACAATGCATTACATAGGTAGCTATCTACATTGGCCAGCCAAGAAAGTCCAGTCCGGCCCGGCCCGGCCCGCACCCTCAAAGCGCAGGCCCAGCCCGCCTGGCCCAAAAAACGGGCCTGGAATTCCAGCCCGGCCTGACCCACGGGCCAGGCTGGACAGGGCCGGGCCAAGCTGGCCCATGCTCATCCATAGTGGGTAGTGATGCAGTTGGGGTGCCAAATGTGTCACTGTAGACATTCTACACTTTGGAAGTCTATAATTGGTGGCATATATGCATAAAAGAGAATCCCCTCAACAGATTTGACTCAAAACACATCTAAGTTAAGGTTAGCAGCACAACATAGATTTTGATAGATAGATAGATGATAGATAGATAGATAGATAGATAGATAGATAGATAGATAGATAGATAGATAGATAGATAGATAGATAGATAGATAGATAGATAGATAGATAGATAGATAGATAGATAGATAGATAGATAGATAGATAGATAGATAGATAGATTGATAGATAGATAGATAGATAGAAAGATAGATATTTATGGATAGATAAAGATAGATAGATATTTAGATTGATAGATAGATAGATACCTATATAGATAGATATATAGATAGATAGATAGATAGATAGATAGATAGATAGATAGATAGATAGATAGATAGATAGATAGATAGATAGATAGATAGATAGATAGATAGATAGATAGATAGACAGATAGATAGATAGATAGATAGATAGATAGATAGATAGATAGATAGATAGATAGATAGATAGATAGATAGATAGATAGATAGATAGATAGATAGATAGATAGATAGATAGATAGATAGATAGATAGATAGATAGATAGATAGATAGATAGATAGATAGATAGATAGATAGATAGATAGATAGATAGATACCATCACAGCACCTTTTTCCATTAAAAATCGCCTTTTTCCACACACATCTTTCCACTCATCTACACTTCCAGTTTATAAGCCCCCCCCCTATAATTAGCCCCCCCACTATAATTATACGCCCTCCTAGAGCTCGAACGAAAAAATTAGCCCCAGGGGGCTAATTATAGGGTTTACGGTAGATAGATACATAGATACAGGGGTTTTTTTTCGAGTGCCACATTTTAATTTTGAATAACTCTGGCAAACGACAAGCTATTGACTTGAAATTTTAACTGTAGGTAGACAACACTCTAAGGTTTTGTTGACAATTGGCCCCATGAGAATCCGTTTTGAAACCAGTGCATGGCACTCATTTGAGTTTGAATGGTACTGTCCATTCCTGACTGGTGCTTCAAGCGTGTTGCTTGCATCTCTCTGCTACTCGATGAGTCATTTTTTTGGGCAACCATGCTTTCCCATACCATTTTGGAATGTCCTGTATCGGTACTTATCATTGCATGCCGATTTCGAGATGTTTGCTCAAGTTCAAGCAATCATTCCTCGCACAGCAAAACGAAAATGACCGTAATATGGCTTAAGATGCAATCGAGTGTAACTCGCGGGTTTCAAAACGGATTCTCATGCGGCCAATTGTCAACAAAACCTTAGAGTGTTGTCTACCTACAGTTAAAATTGCAGGTCCATAGCTTGTCGTTTGCCAGAGTTATTCAAAATTAAAATGTGGCACTCGACAAAAAAAACCCTGTACATAGTTCAGAAAAATTGGCCAGCAGAGGAACAAGTGGCGAGCAGTGAAAGTTGGACGTAGCACTGTGGGCCACCCTGTATATGCGAGAGTGCAGTGCAATTCATAGTGGGACTGGCAATTCGAAAGAGGCAGCCAGCCCAACAAAAGACACAGGATTGTGGCGCGGCATTAGCCACCCCTCCACTACAAACACATAAAAACACTGAACGTGTGCGTGCGTGCGTGCGTGCATGCACAAGCTATTGGCAAGGGAAGCTATAGGTATAAGGCAAAATACGTTACTGTTTATCCAACACCTGTGGCACTGGCACGTGGCACCACGCCTACCTGAGATGTGTCCGCATGATAGGTAGACGAAGGTGCCATTGCAGTTGTCATTCTCATAGATCATCTTCATCTCCCACCCTTGGTTCTCTTCGAATCGGCAGTTCTTTTGTCCTAACTCAGTTCCGAAAGGAGCCTCGCCGGAACTGCACGAGCCAGTAAAATAGGATAGAATTGTGACGTTTACTTTGTCCAGGTCTTGAATGACTTGGACCCACCAGCGGAACTCGTATTCAACACTGTATGAGCTGCAATGTCGCAGAGAGTCCGCAAACAATTAGCATGCCACAGGCGCTTACGTTTTTGGGTGGCCTCACAAGCATTCGCCTTTCGGACGAGCACTTTCTTCCCAACATTCCTCCCGTGGTTAGGACCGTTACATGTCATTGCCGTTGAGTCGATGAGAGTGCTACCCTACCCTACCTGTATATGGACAGAAATTAGCCTACAGTAAATTCAGGTAGCCAATACCTAACACCCTGGGAGGGGCCATACATAGGGGATGGAGGGGGGGGGGGGGGTGGGGGGGGGGGGGGGGCTCGTCAGAACAGTGTCGGTACCCTGGCCGGTGTGCCAGTGAAGAATACCAGGATTATTTTCTGCAGTTGTTTTGTTTGTTCTCAAAAACGTCAAGCAAAAAACATTGCTCTTGGTTTTTGTCAGTGAAAAGAACTAATTTTGTTGATTGCTCGGTCATCCCTGCTAATCTCAACTATCTCTCAAGGTAACACCTTCCCAAACCCTCAAAACCCAAAACAAAAATTATAAAAATGCTGAATTTGTCGAAAACGATAAGACGCATCCTTTTCCATATGCGGGAACCCAAATACTGCAATGTTGCCCTATTTTAGAAACTTGTTTTTTTGTTGGTATAAAATCGAACCTGTCAAAGCCTCGATCCTTGCACATCGCCAGCGCGGTGGCTCGATTCCAATGCTTGGCACACACTGGTCCGTAAGCGTGCTTGCCGCGTATGAATAACAAGCCCTCATGAGCTGATCGGTCGCTCTTTTCAATCTGCATGAGCATCGTGCTCCGCCGCTGAGGTGCTGTGATTTGGGCCTCGCCTGAAAGCGGACGAATACATATGTACATGTAACTGGGGGTCGCAACCCCCCCCCCCCCAAGTCGAAAGTTTCACCCCTACCCAGTGGCACGGCGCCAGGAATTGAAGTTTGGGAGAGCAAAAAAGTTTGGGTACTATCTCGAAAACGCACAATTCGATTTGAACCATTTTTGGAGTGAAAGATGGCCCTGTGGTTTCCGAAAATAGCAAATAAAAGCCAGTAGAAATCGGAGCTCTAGCTGGGCTATCCATCTATATAGTATGTTCTTAAAAATTCTCAAGCACGTTTGAGAGTTTCCCAAAAAACCTCCAGTTTACGAGCATTTGACAATTGACACAGACTGTATATTAGACTTAGATCAAATTAGATTAGATTAGACCATGAATAAGATGAGCTTATGAAAAAGAATGGGCCTTTTTTCTAACCGTTTGACAAGGAAGGTTGGTCCAACGCAAATTTTTGGTTCGACGCTTTGCCAAAAACAAATTTTTGAAATAAAAAGTACAGTTCAATAAGATGAAAAACGCAACACTCTTTTTGAAATGTGAAACTCAGAAGCGAGCCACGCACGTGCGTTCATTAGCATGTCTCAAGTGCGGGGTGGAGGACGAAACGTGTCTTCACTTCCTAGGGCAGTGCGACGCCCTCGCGGTGTTGCGCCTCAGACTGTGGGGAATGGCGTACACCACTCCCCAGCAGATTCGAGAGCTCTCTCTAAAAGATGTCCTGGGGCTGTGCCATGCCTCTGAACGCTTCGAGGAGCTCTAAGAGTGAACGTTGCTTTGGGGTATTCTATATGGGCCTTTCAAAGGCTTCCTAGAGTCGCCCCCAAACCAACAACAACAATGGGGGCATTTTGTTTACCCACCCTCTGCTGTGGGGGCTCGCTGGAGAAATTACTGGAGAATTCACAGAAATTGATGTACGAGTGCATGACACCATCGTGTTAATAGGGCGTCAGTGATATCACAGGTAGAAGCACGTATGTCCATGCATTCCCTACCTCTTCTGTAACCTTCTTTATGCGGAAAATCATAGCGCCTTGGCATGCAGGCGACGCCGAGCAGTATGCGCTCTATAGGCGTTGACGTATCTTTGAAAGTGACAAAGTTCTCGTGACTGAATCCTTTGCACTCCTCCAGTCGCAGCTCGCTGCCATTGCACTGTAGCGGCGCCGCTCGACCACCACTGTCCATTAACTTCCAGCATTGAACCGGGTGGATGGTTTCCACCCGACTTCGGTTAATGCTCTCGTGCCTGCAACGCTGTCGCGAGGCAGAGAGAGCGAGTACAGTATGTGAACTAGTATCTAAACTAATATGTAACGATATTTATCAGTTTTGCGCTCACAGAGCAATAAATAAAAAGTACTCGAAAACATTACTCTCTTTTATACTAAAAGCTGGTTGAAAAATACTTTAGAAGAAATCTGGAGGATGATGGTGTTGGCATAATTCTGGACCCTCCCCCTCCCCCGCCCCACTCATCAGTATGACATGGCTGGCTCCTGTCGACAAACGCGTCCAGCAACCTGTAGTAATGAACGCTGCGCGATCTACAGAAGACGTCAGCGTCAAGAGCTGAGAAGTGGAGCGAGGCCGCATCGTTATCGCAAATGAAGTAAGACTTCTTCTTTATCTTTTTATGGACATCAGTTCTCGAATAGTCCATCCTGACTTGATGAAGCGTGGGAGGTAGGTCGACGGTTTTCTCAAGCCTAAGCAAGTGTATAATTGTCATGTAACCAGACCGGTTTACAAAAAAACGTTTCTCAAAGTTATGGAGGTGTGAACAAAATGTGACCATGATGGCACCTTTTACACACATACACATGCCGTAAACGCCCTACCGGTGTCCTCCCTCCAATAGGACCCCTCTCTCCAACTAAGTAACCAAAGGTCCAAAAGTCCAAAAGGTAACATAACCAAAGGTCCCTCTCCAAATAGTGCCCCTGGGAGCACCAATGGTATGTTCTGTCCTTTTTTTAGAGACTTTTGATACCTCTAAGTAGCAATGTCTCCAAAAAATTGCTATTTTTTTCTGCCTGGTCTAGACTGCTGTGCATCTGATTCAGACCACATTTGTTTATGCATCGCCCCATAGATAAAGTCGCTTTGCAGAAAATCGGACGACATGTGTAACTGAAATCTCTCTCTGGACGAATTCGCTGGCAATGCTGTGGATGACTTTCTGTGCAAACGCAGCGGCGTCCATTTGTTCGGTTCCTGCTGAGTACTTGGGTGGTGCTCTTACTCTATCGTCCACGCCCGAGTACTTGGGCGTCTGCGATAACCAGAGACGCTAACAGATGTATACATGCATGCAAGAATGTTGGAAATACATTCCCGCCTGCACGGAGAGGCCCCTGTGAGGTCATCTTAAGAGTCATCTTCTGTATATCCAGCAGAATGCATTGACACTTTTTTTTCATCTGATCTCACGGATTTTCTCGATAATTTTTCTGATGAGTCCTCATGTCTAATGATTCACTTTTTATAATTAGACGATATGTCAAATCTGCATCATTTGGGCGGTAAATTTAGGCCCAGAAAATTTTTTGCATTCTTTGGATAGCCCACAGCTCCTGCTATGTTGGAAAAAATATGCCTACTTCAAAAGCTTGGACCTAAAGGCCGAAATCTTGACTTATTTTCATTTTCCTTCAAAATGTGCATTTTCAATACGCATTTTCTCATGTGTCTGTTAATTAAATCAACAATATAATGATATTTGGAATCACCCATTCATACTGAACACATGGGCATGCAATTCGACATGGTTTGGAAGTGTTCATTTTTGTGATTTATAACCACTACTTTTCAGTGGCAAAATACAGAAAAACTGATGGTTTTCAAGCCATATCGAATTGCATGTCTATGCGTTCAGTATGAATGGGTGATTCCAAATATCATTATATTGTCGCATTTCATTAACAGACGCATGAGAAAATGCGTATTAAAAATGCACATTTTTAAGGAAAATGAAAATAAGTCAAGATTTTGGCCTTTAGGTCCAAGCTTTTGAAGTAGGCATATTTTTTCCAACATAGCAGGAGCTGTGAGCTATCCAAAGAATGCAAAAAATTTTCTGGGCCTAATGCATTTTTTTCGAGAAAAAAATGTTTTAAAATTTAAAATTGCGAAAAATCAACACCAAAATAATTTTTCGAAAAAATGAACATGATTTTTGGAATCAGCGCCTAAAGTTACCACAGGAGGGATTGTTTTGTGCCTGCTACCCAAAGCCATTTATATGCAAATCACACTAAGACGCATAAATTTGACGAAATTTTACCGCCCAAATGGTGCAGATTTGACATATCGTCTAATTATAAAAAGTGAATCATTAGACATGAGGACTCATCAGAAAAATTATCGAGAAGATCCGTGAGATCAGATGAAAAAAAAGTGTCAACCCCTTCAGCCCGATGTATGGTTCTTTCAGAAGATGACTCTTAAATCTGCTCAAAATAAGGTGGAGGACCCCAGCATGCCTTCTTTTTGTGCAAGGAAGTTCATATAAAGTTCTACACACTGGTACCTATATTCCGGGTACCAACTCGATATTATTGAAAAATTGATTTTAAAAATCAATTTTAGGCGTGTAATTAAAAAAATGTTTAAAAAAATGGATTTACTTATTTATTTAATTTTCAATTCAAAAAATTGCAAATAATTACCGTAAACCCTATAATTAGCCCTCCCAATAATTAGCCCCCCCTATAATTATACACCCTCCTAAGACCACTTTGAATTAATAAGCCCCCCCCCTATAATTACACCCAGTCCCTAAATAGACCATCGTCTGAAAGGCGACATTTTCTATGTCTGGGTGTATGTATGGTCGCGTATGTGTGTGTATGTACATGTATGTGCATGTCAGACTGTGTGAGAGTGTGTTAGACTGTACCAACATGTGTGCGGAGCGTCTTTTTCCCTTAAAAATCGCCTCCACGCGCCTTTTTGCCCACACATCTTCCCACTCATCAACACTTCCAGTTTATAAGACCCCCTTATAATTATACATACTAATAGAGCTCGAACAAAAAAATTAGCCCCCAGGGGGATAATTATAGGGTTTACGGTATGTATTTATTTTTTTTTATTTAAGAAACATGTATGAGATGATTACCTTTTCAACAATTTTAATTATTAATGTACATAAAATATTATTTTGAATTATTTGATTAAGTTAATTTTTATTTTATCACTACCTCTAAGAGCGCATGTTTATGTCATTTCCAGTATTACATATGCTTGCCTGGTTCCTTTACTTGATTTGTTGACTAAATTTAAAAAAAACAAGGTTGTTTTAAAATAGGCTTAAAAAATATATTGTTTTTAGGCGATAATGCCCCAACTCTACAAAACAAATAGAGTCAAATTAAGGGGTTTAAGCCCAAGTATCAACCTCACCACCACAGGCGCATCTCATGTTGTAGGGCTCCCTTTTCTTCCATGACAACCGTAGCATTTTCTCGACTTGCAAAGAGCTCGTCTGTTCAAAGCGAACAATTGTATCATCGCACTTTTTAAGATACCGTAAATACTCCAAAGAACGCCACCCCTCCCCCGTCCAATGAACGCACCCCTCCCCCATCCAATGAACGCCAGGGTAGAGGGTGGATTGAAAAGTCAATGCCCACTCTCTAATGAACGCACAGGAGCGTGCTTTAGAACACTGTTCTGCAATGGTACGCTTGTCAAAAAATGAACGCCCCACCCCCTCGAATGAAAGACCAGGGTAGAGGGTGGGATAAAAAAGCAACGCCCAGGGGGATTCACGGTACGCTCTGCACGACGCTTGACGAGCCCACCTATTGCGAAGTCACCGCAGCGCAGCACGACCAATTCTGCGTCATCGGTACAGCCTTTGTTCGTGTAGATCTCATTGATGGGCTGCGATTTCAGTCCGCACTCCTGAAGACTCTGCGCACTTCTCGGACAGTCGCTGCGCTTGAAAAACTTTGTCGGGAGCCTTTGCTCCAGTCGGTTCCATTGCTTGTAGAAGTCGCCCCACCACACGCGTTCAAACACCAATCGCGTGAACCTGATTTTTCTTTAGAAGTCTGCTAGAGTTATATTTACAGAGGTGTCTTTGGAAAAACTGCGTTCATTACATACAAAAGATCAGTAGTACATCTACCATACATTCTTTAATAGTACCCCATGGCATGGTTGGACAAACAATTTATTTTGTTTTTAATTAAAAAGTGTTTGTTTATTAAATGTCTCAGAGACCGCTTTGGACATCAAATGGTTTAAATCACTATTGCAAAAAGTGTTTTTAGCCTAACGTAGAAGTCGGGTGGGGGCTGGGGTGGCGATGGAGTGGCGACTCGCTTGCTAGGGGAGTCGGTGACCGGCTTGGTCTGCCCTGACCATACTTGTAACTGGGGGGGGAGTACCACCCCCACTATTCTTCAAGACGCCCCCATGCTGACAAGTCAACACGGTCTACCTATTGCGGCCACTACCTACGCCTGGTGCTGCTACAGTGTATATGATACAAAACCCCCTTGAG
The DNA here is from genome assembly GCA_030248085.1 of Paralinhomoeus sp. GSCO2_6. Classification (NCBI taxonomy): domain Eukaryota; kingdom Metazoa; phylum Nematoda; class Chromadorea; order Monhysterida; family Linhomoeidae; genus Paralinhomoeus; species Paralinhomoeus sp. GSCO2_6. The sequence goes on from JASAMY010002234.1 coordinate 86,485, forward strand.
TTTTCACCTGGAATGGCCGAGGAGGCTGCAGAACGCCCGTGCCTGGTGCCTGTCAAATTGCCATCCTTCTGTATTGGTATCATCAGTGAAACTGTGAGCGCACAGTGGGCCCCACTCGCCCTCGTGCCTAACCTCCAGCACGCCATACTTCGTGTTCTCCAAGCCAGAACTCTTTCTCTCTGGCCGGCCATCACCCAAACGATAACGCCAGTGCCAAGAACCGTCGATAGGGAGATGTCGGAGGCGAATGTCAGGACTTCGCTTTGCTGCAAAAAAATTGAGTCTGTCTAGAAATTGATGGAAGCTGCTTGACAAAACATGGGTGCGGTAGGTAGCGATGTCAGTAAACACAAAAAGTTAACAATTAAAAAAAGTGAAAACACTTTTTTAAGTGTGTTGAAAAACAAAAACATGTAAGAGTAGACATGTTGCTCAAAGCTTACCTGTACAGCACTTATGAACAAAAGGAACAACATCGGTTTTGATGGCAGAACAACCATAAATAACATTAGGGTTGTTCTGCCTCCCCCAAACATTATGGAATTGTTATCATTATTAACATTATTAACTTTTCATCCTCCCATCAGCTCAGATTTTACTCAGTCCTGGATTATTTGATATACTCTGATTTTGAAGTTTTTAAAAATTCGAACATTTTTTCAAGAGATTTGGATACCTTAAGCAGAAGTCATTCACCTCAATTGCTAATCCGAGAGTTGCAAAAATTTAAATTAAAAATACAATTGAGAGAAAATTGCTACAGTAAAAAGATTTTATTTTTTTCAAGAGAACAAGGCAGTTTAATACACAAGTCATTCAACTCCAGTGTTTACAAAGTGTGTTGTACACATTTAAGTTAAAATTTCAACTAAAATCAAGATCATTGACATCGAGATTGATTATGGTCGAAATCATTAGTGTGTAAGCAAATGCACAAAAACAAATTGACTGAAAGCATGAGAAAGAGCAAACCTGATCCCCATGCAGTGACGTTTGCTATGGTCCCCAAGTACGTGTGGTCTAAACTTTTCGAAGTTTATGATGGTGTAGTGCACATCAGGGTTACACAATTTAAAAAAAGTGTTTTTTTTTGAATTTTTTTTTTTTTAAATTTGAATTTTTAAATTAAAAAAAAAAAAACAAATTTCTCTGTTTTTGGGTAAAATTTAGCTTTTCAGTGGCAAAAAGGCGTTTAAATGGTGTTTAGATGGTACAATTAGTAGTTATTCATGCATAAACTTGCTTATTAGCACCAAAACCAAGCTCTTTTTGGGGTTCCCAACTGGTTCCCAACATAGTGCGATACCGTACACGACCATTTAGAGGCAGCAGCTTTGTCACCATTTGACTAAAACGATGCTAAATACGCTTCTAAAGGCTTTAGGGAAGCACTAGTACTTGTGTTTGACACTCTAATAGGCTAAAAGTATGTTATAGTACAGGTATTTGGCGCCAATGATGGTTCCTAAGTCAATTTAAAAAAACTTGAATTTTTTTTATGCAACCCTGGTGCACATTTATGTACTTGCAATAAATGTACGTAATTTTGTTAATTATTTGTAAGATTTTTCAGGCTTCTCACTTGCAGACATCTTGTTGTAGTACGGTTCATTTTCTTTCAAGATGTAATTTTGTATTCTGAAAAATGCAGTTCTGGAAACAAGGAAACAGTAAAATGGTGACTGAAAAGCATTGGAAAGGCAACAAATTTTGACTGCGAAATTTCCTTTCCCTTTTGAAGCTGTGAGGTCAAAAATAAACAGTGCCCCTCCAACAGTGTCCCCTCCAATAGTACCTGAGCAAAATGGGTTAAAGCTATAGAGCTCCACAGAGAATGCCCCCACCCCCCCATCACAATATGAAAAGATTTACGACAATCGATTATGCAAAGCAATATGTTTGTTGTAAATGAAGAATCCGCTCACGTCGGTATCAGAGACGAGACCACCTGTTTTCCCCCAGAAACAAGTCGATGCCATGCAAATACGCAAAATTGTTTGATTAAAAATCGTGTTGGTGTCAAACTCGGTTCACTCAATGCAATAGTAAGGGGAATCTTCTGGACGTGTTGTTTTGTACTGTATTACAAAAATTTAAGTACCTAATTTACTACAGGTAATTTATGAATACAAAACAGGTTAACGTCTTAAGGTTAAGGCCATATTCTAAACAAGCAAGCTCGTTGATCAAAATATGGACAAGCTTTCACTGTTGGAATTTTTCGAAGTGACAATGCGTTAGGTCCACCTTATTCTTCCCATTCATGAGGATCATTTTACGCAAACCTGGGTAGAAGCCGGTACATGTCGCTAGCTGCATTCCCACATGCTCTCTCGTGCCGGTCATAGCAGCAAACACGACGCCTTCCACCTGGCTATTGTTCCACTTGTGCGCTGCCTGCTGCACGAATAAGGCGTTCTCAAAAGTCCCGAAGCGAGGCACTGTTGAAGCAGATGAGAGAATTTCCTGTTGATATAGGTCCTCCTCGTATACGTCAATGTACACGATCGCGCTATCGTTTCTCGCATCGCTCGGTACGAAACCCAATGCCCGAGCAAAGTCGATCCAGTCCTTTCCAGTGCGAGCTCTGTCGAAGTATCGGGTGAACACCTGAACGGACGATTCTCGCAATGGTGCTGCGTTGGCTTTTCTATGGGAACGCTCGCCTTCCACTCCAGTTGTCTTTTCTCTGTACTGAGAAAGTCAAAGACGTGCATGGCTCCACGGCTCTCGTCCACCTCTTGCCACGTGTAGGCTTGATGGAATTCGCTTGCAGGGAAGGCGCTGTTGTTGATGGCGTCTCTGATCGTCTGCAGGCAGTACGTCGTCTCCTTGTGCGTCGACGACATCCGACAGACCCGGCTGCGTCTGTCGACGACAAAGGAGCAGTCGAAGTCAAACGACAAACTGAAGGACAGTTGATGAGGAGGTAGAGCTCAGTGGTGGGACGTCGTCTCAGCGCTCCCATGGTCATGGAGTTCAACCCCAAAATGGTACCATTGAGTCCTAAATCCCCTTGGGGAAGGGAATGGTGACCTCATTGCCGGATCTGGTCTCAGCGCATACCTGTAACTGGGGGGTGGGTGGGGGCCCTGCAGAATTTTTTCAACCACCCCCCCCCAACCCTCCCCCATAATTGTCCAAAGGGATTTTCAACTTGGTCTAAAACGATAAAAGTGAGTAAATGTTGGTGTATTTCAGTGTTTTTCAGTTTTACATGACCATCCTACAGCTAAATAACACTGTTTAGACCCTATTTGTACCCATTTTTGACCAAAAAGTGCCAGTATAACTCAAAAAATGGCCAGCTACCCCTCTTTTTGCTACAGACACCACCCCCCCCCCAAAGAATTCGGCCATTTACTCCCCCCCCACTCTTCCAGACCCAGTTGCAGGTATGTCTCAACCGACTGCTTGCCAGTCCGCAGATTTTGTGGCGCCATGCAATGGTGGCGCCATGCATGTAATCCCTTGGATGGCAAAAACAATCATGCCAACCCAACGGTTGATCGACTAAGCCCTGAGCTGCCTTGGTTGGTGGTGTCAAAAGAAGTTCGTCAATAGAAGTAAACGAGTCTGCAGAACCACATTCTAGTGGCGAACTTACTGGCACTCCTGGTTCTTGGTGGTCGCTTTGCCACAGAAGCGTTGCCTCAGGTGGTTCCTGATGACGAAGTCAGCCGTAGGGATCTCGACGCCATCGACAGCGCACGTCTGCAGCGTAAGGACTCCTGCTGCATTTGTTCCACCAAAGTGGTCAGCTCTGTCGTCGCCCATACTGCGACGGTCATAGATTGTGATGTAGGGATTTGGCTCAGCATCGTACGACAGGTCGCCTCTATAAAGTGTTTCTAAGCTCGTAGCTACACAGGAGTCATGGATGGCCACACAGGTATGTACTGTCGACTCTCTTGCAAGCAACAATTGGCACCTGGTCCAGATGAGCGCAGCTCTGTTGGCGTCGTGCCTGAGTGCGCCAAGAAAGTGCTTGCATTCGCCACAGGAAATGTCTGTCTCGTGGAATAAGTTCCCAATGTCCGTCTTAACGGGATTAAAATCGGATGACAAAATGTACATAACTGTGCACACCTACGTACCCACTACTTGTATGTGACTACTACACCTACTGTGTAAGACTGTGTACATACCTACATGCTCTAATACCCAAGTGCTCTAATACTGCAGTTGTCTGTACTGGAACTGCTAGTGCAATTGTGTTCACAGTGCACATACTACCTATGTACCTACACGTCTATCCCAAAAGTCTCTACAAGTGCAGCTTTGGGCCAAAGCTGCGCTTGTACATCAAGTCTTACAGCTGTGGACTGCCAGATTTCCCCATGTCCATAGCAGTCTTCTGGGATGCATTGATTGGCCGCAGTGCTGTCGTCATCGATTTCTTGGGAATCAAGACGTTCCGCATGGTTGCTATCTTTTGAGATCTCCTGACTTTCCAGAGACAGAAAGAAAAGAAGCTTTGGCATGAGCTTCACTTTGTCCACATACGTTTCATTTCCATGATCTGAAACCGATTGTCAGCCGAGAAGTTGATGGAAAAATCTGGATTTGTTAGCGAATGGTTGCAGATCCTCACGTGAGATCGTGATTGGCTTGTCAATATTAGCGCATTCCACATAGCGCCACGCGCACGTATCACTATCGCGATCACAAACGCGAGTCGAGACGTTAACACAGTCGACAATTGGCAGCGCATTTTCCACTTTGAAGGACACCAAATAGGTTTCTTCATCGCTTCTAGTCACCTTCAGACTCGTCACCGCAGGTGTCTAAAACACAGCACTGTGCATTGTGTTTGTAGAAGCTGGTCACTTTGTAAAAGTTTGATTCTGCACTTTGTAGTCTTCCACAACGGTAGATGGATTGGCCGAGTAGAGTTTGAAGGAGGTCTGCTTGACCTGATCGGCCATTGGGAGGGTGAGGTCTCTCCTGGCATTCTCTATGAAGTAAGTGAATGGAAACGTGGTCGTGTTTTCATTGTCCATGCCCAACGGGTAAAGAGCGTAAACGTCCTTGAACATCCAAATACAGGCCATGACTCGGTCTCGAATGCGCCTGTTCCGCACCCAGGACCGATAGGCACTCGTTTTCTCGTGGCAGGTCGCCTCATTGACAAGACACATCAAATAGGGGTCCACAGCTGGGTACACTGCCAAGGTCAGCCCGAACATGTAGTCGTGTCCAGCTGAGAACTTCTTTGCTTCAACATCTCCAATCTAAAAAAAAAGAAACGATTGATTCACTTTCAGCAATGAACCAACAACACAAAGTCACAATAGAGTCTTTGAGCTTCATGTCCTTGAAGTGTAGAATGTCGTAAAGCGCTGCAGCCTCGCTATACTTTGCAAGAACCACGTTAGTGATTTCCGTCAATTGGTATTTCCCTTCTCTCTAGCGCATTTACCAATTGAGCAACGTCCCGAGATACTGCAGCGCCATTGGCGGACCTAATTGACAAAATTGATAGTAAACTGAATATGGATGACTAATAGCACTATCGGATGGTGAAATATGAAAACAAATGTCCATACAACTGT
>JASAMY010001265.1:0-91787 GCA_030248085.1 Paralinhomoeus sp. GSCO2_6
ATGACACTCAAGATAATAGGAGAACGCATTTATGCCGCATACCTGCAACTGTTGGGGAGGGGGAGTGGCCCCAGAATTTTTCCAAAGCGCCGAACCTCCCACCGGAATTTTTCTAAAGGATTTACAACCTGTCTAAGACGATACAAGCCGGTAAACGTCGGTGTTTTCAGTACTTTTCAGTGTTCTATGACCATAAAACAGCTAAATAGCACTATTTAGACCCATTTTGCAAATTTTTAAACAAAAGTAACCATCTTCACCCTCTTCAGATCAACAATTTTCAGCTACTCCCGCGCTTTTAAATCCCGAGCCTCCCTCCTCCCCCCCCCCCAACTCGGGCAGACCCGGTTACAGGTATGTTCCGCCATTGACTCGAATGAACCTACACCACTGACCCACCGCCACCAACCGACACCAAGGAAATTGCTGGAATAACATCAGTTTCGTTACTGACACGCAGGCACAAGTCACTTGAACACTGCATGACGCCAACCGCCCAGCAACCTCCATCAGACAGGATTTGGAACGCCCCAAAACCCCAAGCTCCATCGCAGCCCCAGCAGACGGCGGCCGCTACGCGAGCCAGGTCCTCTCGAGCCAGAGCAGCGCCGCTAGTGGCACCAGTAGGGCGGCTGCGAAGACTAGCAGCCGCTTGATTCCTCGGCTCTCGCCGCCGCTGTCACGCCCTCCTTCCTCCGCGATTTCATGAGACCCGTCGTCGCCTGCAGCCAGCAGCTTCGAAAGAGCGACGTAGATGCACTGCAGCTCCTCGCTCTCTGGATCTTGCTGCACCAAGTGGCGGCACTTGAACTCGAGCAGCTGCAGCGACTCCTGAAGAGTCGGCGTTGGCTCGACGGACTCGGCGGCTTCTCCTCGACCAGTGGCTAGCTAGCTAGCGATCGAGCACGCCGCCTAGCTAACTAATCAGCGGTCTAATTAGCGATGCTGTCAGTCGACAAGCGCACGCGGGAGGAAGCCGTAAATCACTCCAATCCAAAGCCTCCACCAAAGCGAGTGCAAGTGCAAGTGCAAACGTGTACAAGTGGTGAGAATTTAAAGAATATCGACAAATCAACAAAGCCACTCACTTCTGGGACGCCCAACTTGCGGCAGGCGGCCAAGAAGTTCTCAACGTTGCGACGAGCCTTCACCGGCGAGAGAGGCGACTGAAATACGGCGAGTCGGAGGCGAGACAATCGCGGAGGGAAAACGCACTCAGTCGCACCAGCACACTGCACATTCAAAAGTTCGACAGGCACGCACGCTGACAGATTCAACTATCGGCCGCGTGTGCGACTCCGCAGTCTGCCGACCTGCGATCCAGGCGGCGGCGTGAGCACGGAGGCGACGGCCTTGGGCTTGAGGGCGTTGAGGAGGGCGCAGAGCTGCACGCCGTCCGCCAGCCAGTCGGCCAGCGCCGCCTTCTCCTCGGGCACAGAAACGCCCAGCCGCTTGTGGAACAGCTGCAGCAAAGAGCAACAGCTGTGTGTGCGTGCGTTCCCGTGTGCCGTGTCAGTGGGAGAGCGAAGGAGGCACCTGTTTCATGGCGTCGAGAGCGAACTCCTGGGACGAGCTCTTCCTCAGCGCAGCGGTGCCACCGCCGTTGAGGAGCTCCTTGGAACCGCTCTTCGACACGGAACCTCGTGGCGTACTGCCGCTCGTCGCCCCGCTGCCCTTGCGACTGCTTGCACCTAGCAATGCACTTCCGGTAAGAACGTATAGGTGGTCTTACGTCGACAAAGAACGATCGTCAACCATTCGCGCATGCGTGCACCAGGATAACATCAAATCCTATTAGTGTCCAGCCAGAATAAGTCCGGTAAGTGCTGAATGGGGTTCGAGTGCTGAACCGTTTCGCGTCGCACCAGAGGCCGCAGCGTTGCCGGTGGCTGCAGTGGGCGGTGGTGGCGGCGCCTTCTCTGGTCGCTTTCTCGAAACGGACCCTCCGGCGGCGGCTGCAGCGGCGCCCAGATTGGGACTCGACTTCTTCTGAGCCATCGGTTCTTTCGTCGTCGAAGAATTCGCGGCCGTCGAAGGGCGCGCGGGGCGCAGCTGAATATGGAGCGACGGCCGAAGTAAAACACGCAGCAAAAACACAACGATTCCACAACACTTTGCAATCTTTCCAAGTTCGACTCACCGTAGAGTCGCTGGTGTTCTTCCGTGTCGGCGTCGCGTGAACATCTTTCGCCGCCGCGTCTTTTCCTATGAGCGGCTCGGAAATGTTCCTCTTCGACTGCGCTTGCGGCCGGGCGCCGTTTCTCGTAGCCGCCGTTGCTCCGCCGCCGCCACCACCCTCGATCGTCGACTTTTTCGCCTGCGGCGGCGACTTCTCTTTGATGAGTCCTGAAAGCGCCATTTTCGTGAATCAGCTTCAGCAGTTTTTCTGAATAAGCTGTGTTGGTCTAAATAGACAACTATTGGTACCAACGTATATTTCGCGTGCCCACTTCTTTACTGAGGCAACTTCTAGTCAACGCAAGGGCGCGAGCAGTGGACGACACGCGTTTGTCACTGAATATGGCACTAATTTCCACAAAACATGGTGCACTAACAACTAGAGTGTGCATTTCCAGACATCAATACCGTTGGCGACGGGCCGCTTGCCGAGTGCGGGCGACGATGCGGCCGACAGTTCGGCCGCTTCCGTCGACGCGAGAGGCGCCTTCGCGCCAGTCAGGGACAGTGCGGTCGGCTGCGAGCCGGCCCCCACAACTGCTGTCTGAGCAGGGCGACCGATGACGGCGGCCGGAGCGGACACCTTCTTGACCGCCGCGGCGGCGACTGCGGGCGAAGGGGTCGGCGTCACCTCCTCGTCGTCGTCCGCCGTCTGGTTGGGACTCCGGCCGCCGCCGCGCGCCGAGCCGGGCAGCTACGCAAAACAGTTACAGCATAACAGGTGGGTTCTGGGGTTGGGGGAGGGGAGGCGGACGGACCTCTTGTGAGAGCCTGTAGACGTCGCTGCAGCCGGACGCGTAGCCCGAGTCGCCGGGAGCCCTGCTCGCCGACGTGGGCGGCACCCTGGGATGGACGACGGTTGCGCCGCCAGCAGCGCCGCTGGGGCGGTTGCCGGCGTGCAAGGCCCTCGCACGCTGCTGGTCCTGCAGACGTCGGTAGTCGTCCATCGTCCTGCAACAGACGAGCGTAGCGCGCAGCCCCGCGAGCGGGCCACCGCGAACAAAGGAGCGGTACGTCCCCCACCAACTCTTTCCTCTGTATTATTAGGGTCGTGGCGAAATTTGGACCAATCGGTGGTGCGGATACTTTTGGTTTACGCTTGAGACGACGGCAGCTCGAGCTGGTCGTGTAGCGAAAAGCCAGACAACAAACTAAGCCCGGGGTCTTGTCAACGCTTCCCAGCTCTACGCAGAGGCTAAGCAAATGCTATCGCGTGTTAACGTGTGCGACAAAACGCGAGAGCTATGCGCGCGCGGCACCCACTATTGCCCCCTCCCTCCACCCCCCCCCCCCCGCAATTGCCAGACCACTGCTAATTGTGGCTGCTACACGCCGAACACTGGCAGCAACGAATATCAAACCCGCTCGTCACGTGGCGTCGCTGCCGTCGACTAAAACGAACCCAAGTGGGTAGGCCTTCTTGACCAGAATAAGTCAAGGACAAACGCGGTCGAACGAATTAAAAAGCGCATCCCCCACCCGAACCGTTAAATCCGTGTGCCCCAATTTGAAAATGTGTCTATGTAAGCTTACGTGGGCGTGAATTTGTTGGAGTTGGCGCTGGGAAGTTGCGCACGTTGCCGCTGACGTTGAGAGTCCTGCGTCGCGGTCGCCGCGCCAAGAGGCTGACCGCCAGGGGCGGCACTGGAAGCCGCGCCGCCGCCGGTGGATCCGTTGGCGAGGAGGAAGCAGTGCTGGTTCGTCAGGTAGTTGCTGCGCCGGACGTTCAGCAGCCCAGAGCCGCGGCAGTGCTCGATCTCGAGCCACTTGAACACGTGCACCAGGCCCTTGGACACGATCTGCAATGCAGCGCTTTTGCCTATTCATTCCTTCTTCCTCCTTGGCTACTACGACACTGGTTGCAGTCCAAAAAAAAGGACAAGGGCACCTTGGCGGGGGGCACGTCGAGGGGGTTGGCGTCGACGAGGAGGGTCTCTAGAGTGCGCATCTCGCGCAGGTCGACGGGCAGCGCGGACAGACGGTTAGAAGAGACGTCCAAGAAGGACAGGCACAGACGACACACTGCAACAAGGCGCCATTTACTACAAGCCGAGCTCGCGTCCGTGCGTGTACGTACGCGCAAGAGTTCATCATTCGTTTTTCGTGCGGGCATAGAAGTGTCCGTGTAATAACGGCCTTGTACGTACGTGGAGTAATGTCTACTAGGAAGTTCTCGGCCATCTTCAGAACCCGTAACGCGGCCAGTTCGCCCATCTCGGCTGGCAAGTAGGAGAGGCAGTTGCACGAGACGTCCTAAATACAATGTACTCACGTGACACGCACGTGACACGCAAACTTGTGCTAGAAAAAGGCAGCAGAAAGAAGCGCAGCTCACGAGCTCCATGAGAGTGGCGGAGAGGCGCTTGAGGTGGCGCGGCAGCTGCTCGATGGCGTTGCCGCCCAGCAGCAGCACCTCCAACGGCATGGAACACACGCCCGACGGCAGCTCCCTCAGCTCGTTACGACTACAAAGAAAAAAAAACAACAGTGCACACGTTGTCAGCACGAAACACACCTACGAAGCGAGCGCGTCACTGACGTTTGCTACCGAGTGAGATGGACCTACAACCTGAATGTCTTCACCCCCCCCCCCCCCCAAAAGAGACGGTACGCACACGCACAAGCCACGCTTCAACCTGTGGATTAGAATGCCAACTACGGTGAATTTTGACCAAAAGTTGTTGAACCAAAGTACCTATTTTTTCTCTAGTGACCACCCCCCCCCACGAGATAAAAAACCTGGTTTCTACGGTACGCTCTTGTGATAGGTTAGTTCACCTCAAATCCAAGAAGGTCAACGACTGCAGCAGCTGCACGCCCAGTGGCAGCGCGTGCAGGCAGTTGCGGGACAGCAGCAGCGTCTCCAAGTAGGAGAACTCGCAGATTTCCCCCGGCAACTCTAAGAGACGGTTGTCGGAGAGATCTGAACCGAACGTTTGTTCAGCGCGTGCGTGCGTGCGTGTTGGTAGAGCAGTTGCGTGCGCCTCCGTGCGCTGCACAAACGCTGTACAGGGCGTTGTGTGCCTGTTTTCCCGCGTGTGTGGTGACTATTCCCCCCACTCTAGCCAATGTTTGCGGTCGGAGGCGCGAGCGCGAAACGCTCGCTCGCCTTGCTCGACTGTCTCGCGCCGCCCCAACCATCGTTTTCGTTTCGTATCCAGCAGCGGGTGTTCGGTGGCGCGCCCGCAATTTTGGCACCGACACCGACGCAGCGCGCGACCTTTCAATTCGTCTGCCCGGCGGTTGGCGCCTCTGTCCCCAAAAATACCCCGCCGCCTGTCCATGAGAAGAGAACCGTGTTTTCGCTCGCCACTCAAATCCCGCCCTACCAGGACTGGGTCGGGTTCGTTTGGCCGGCTGGTAGACGACGCGCAAGCCGCTTCTCCACCCGTGGGCGGAATAGGGAATCGACAAGCAATTATGCCCAGTCGGGTGGGGCCCAATAGCACAATGGAATCGGCTGTGGCTCGGGACACGCAGGGCGCTTCCTTTTCCCAACCGCCGTCCCTGCTTTGTGTCTGCCCGTCGAAAAAACCAGGCCGGGCTGAGAGAGAGAGAGCGCGGCCCGGGCTGGCACAACGGCACCGGCCACGGCTGAGGAGGAAGCGGCTAGCGGGCCCGACCAAGTCAGAGTGGAAATTGCGCCCCGTCCGGCCAAAGCCAGCACCAGCGCCACCAACCCCCCCCCCCTCCTTTGGGCAATGATTGATTCGCGCCAGCCATGGGTTGGGGTGTCGGATTGCGAGCGACGACGACGACAAGCCGCGTGCCAACACCAGTGCTCATCGACATTTCTTCTCTCGAGGAGTGGGAGGCGCGAAGTCAAGCTAAACCAGTTGGTTAGCTGCCAAAAAAACTTGCCGCTCCCATGATGAATGCCCGAACACAAGCGTCTGGCCGCCGTCAGCCAGCGGCCGCAAATCAATAACTGACAGCCGGTTGACGAAAAGCAGGTTGTGGTGCCACACGGCCCACCCATATGCCAAAGTTGTGGCGTTTTGCGAATGTATTTAGTGCAACTGCTGGGTCTCTCTCTCTCTCTCGTCTCTCACAACACAAAGGTTCATGTACGCCCACAGCGCCCTGCCCATTCAGCGCGCAGAGATCATAGCATAGAGTGGACAGCAGGCGCGCACATTTGTATTGTCAGGTCGAAGCCAAATCGGTCAACACCAGTGGGTGGGTGGGTGGGTGAGCGCGCGCTCGCGTCTTTATGTGTTTCTGTCAGTGGCGCTGCCAGCCGGCACAACAAAACGCCGCGCTGCGGCCTGGATGGTGGGTACGTTGTCCTCATGTACATTGTACAACGGTGAATAATACTACAACTGGCAAGTGCGTGCGTGCGCGTTCGCGCGTGCGTCCCACGTTGGGCAGGCGAGGAGCGAACCTTTAACGACGACTCCCCGCTTCACACCTGCTTCTATTATACAACGAGTGCGTGCGTGTGTGTTCGCGGGTGCGTCAGCAGAGAGCAGCAGATGCAAAGCGGTGCAGTGCGCAACTTGGGAATTCAAATAGGAGGAAGGGAAGCCACCATGATGACGCATATAGCAACGTGAATCATAGTGGCAACGGCAATGCAAAAAGGCACACTGTGCAGCGTGCGTGAATGATTCGCCGTCTACATTGAACGCTGGGCTGCATATATGCATATCGAAGCAAAGCACAGTTTGCCTAGCAAAAGAGTAATCTTGTAAAGGTGTTGGCTTGGCGCCAAGAAAAACAAATCGGCAAAACGAGAAAGCGTTGTAGTTCCCCTCAGCGAGTACAAACAAGAATGGCTGAGCAAATGCGCACTTTAAAAGCAGACAATGTTTGTGTTGGTCTGCATTGTATGTGTACTTTTCCACCTGTTTGCACTTTGCAGTGTTACGACGACTAGTTGAGTTGAGGAAAAGAACTTTTGAACATACCGAGGAAAATCGTGTCACTGAGGTCCCTCTTGGCAGCCAGTTGACTCGGGAATTCGCGCAGTCCACGCGCTTTCAGTGGTAACCTACCGCTGAACTGGGCTTCCTCCAAAACCTACAAGGATAAGACGCCCTAGCACATTCGATTCAATACTGTCAGTGTCAGCAGAGGCATTGCCAGGAAACAACTAGCTGTTTTCTGTGATTTCGTTGTACTCTTTTGTGTGTTGTGCAGAAACAAAGCAAACACATAAACAAAACGATCGTGGTAAACAAGTAAGAATTGGGTTGAGTCGGACAGATACAACAGTTACACTGTTCTGTTACATTACAGTACCATTTCCAGCGGTTTTTGCGCGGCGTGGCCGCGGCCGTTGGCGGCGCCGTCGACGGCACCGGCCGCGGCGGACTTGGGCGGCGATGCGATGCCGATGACGGTCATGCGGCGTCGACGGCGCTCCTCGCGGCGTGCTGCCGCGGTCTGGCCGCGAAAGGAGGCCCTAACGGCCTCGGCGCCAACGGACCCGGCCTCCGACGGCCCGGGCCGCGAGGCGTGCGCCGCTGAGACGGTCGTCGTCTTGAAGAATCGACCGATTACTCAACTGAGACAGCGACAAAGATGTTTTTCTCCGCCGCAATAGGAAGACCCAGACTGTGCTGCACCACCCGTGTGTTGTTTGAACTAGACACACACCGAACATTGAGAAAACTTTACGGATACAGGGGTTTTGAACAGATAGTTTGAACTGGAACAAGGACAAAACAGTCATGGCCGAATATACGAATCTTCCATTGGTATCAATACTTTACTGCTACGGCGTGCAACAAAACTCTGTTGTTCTTAGAGTTCCTTTTCACAGTAGGCACTTCGTCACACGGTACGGTATTCTGAACGCGACATTCAAACTGTGCCTAGGGCATACTGAAACTTTGTCGTTGTCTGAGTCTCCATAACAACCACAAATCATTAAAAGCTACACAATATCTGGATTGTTTAGTTAGTATTTGCTTGCTCCAAGAATGCGTCTCAAGCTTTCGATCTCTCGCGAGCCCAAGCACACCGACACCGTCACTGCGATAGGTACACATATATTGCGCTACACAACAGTTATGAAGGATTTCAAATCGATAGGCTGGTTCACTGGAGAAGAGTTGATCAGCGCCGGGGACGATCAAAAGCTGTTGAAATGGAACCTAAATGCTGGAGACGCGACGCCTCTGGGGACTTTGCCCAGTGGGCTGAACCCGACCAACTTGCATATCTACTCGAAGAGTGGACCCACTGGCAAGAAAGGAGCGGGAGGGGCGGAAAGCTTTGTTCTGACGGCCGCAGACGGTTTGTGGACACTAGCGGATCCAGACGGGGGGGGGGGGAGAGGGGGGTCTCCCCCTCCTGTCAGTTCAGATTTGGGGGGGAAGGAGGGGGAGAGATCAGGGGGAGAAGAAGGAATGAAGGGCGAGTACAAGGGGAAACGGACAGATTTTCTATGTTTTTCTTGGATTAAGGCACTCAAAAGCGCAAAATTTTTGCCTGCGGCGCTGTGGTTCTCTTCCAACTCACGTTTGATTCATAAGGGAGCTATAAAATCACGTCATTTTTGTCCATTCCATAGTAGTGTACTTTGTGCGGTGACCTTCTCCCCCCTCTGTCAGAAAATCCTGGATCCGCCAGTGTTTGTGGACCTCTACGCCCAACCCAAACGGTTACATGTATGCGGAACCATTTAGGCAAGTTCTACTTGATTAGCAAATTGGGAAGGGTGGAGAAAATTGTCGAGGCTCACAAAGGAGCCGTTCTGGGTGCGCAATGGAGCGCGGACGGCGCCAGTTTGCTGACCGGTGACGTGAAACTAGATTTCAACTTTCTTGGTATTTGGTCTTTTAAATATTAAAAAAATAGTCGGCGAGGACGGCGCGGTGAAGATCTGGTCCAAGGCGGGTATGCTGCGCTCGACGCTGGCCAGCAATCCAAGTCCCGTCTACTCTGGGTTCGCTTTTCCCATTCACTTTTGTTGTAGGGCGTTGTACGGTTGTGTTGCTTAGGTGCTGGTCTGGGGACGGCAGCCGAGTGTTGTACAGCGTGCAGAGGAGCCTCGTGGTGAAGAAGGCGCTCCAGGCAAACGTCAAAGCCGTCCAGTGGAGGGCGCACGACGGCGTCGTGCTCTGCGCGCACTGGAGTGCCGCCAACGGACTCATCGTGTCCGGCGCGGAGGACTGCAGATACAAGGTCTGGGCGCGGCCCACACACGCACGGGTGCACGCACACTCCCAACAATTCCAGGTGTGGGACTCGTTTGGTCGCGTTCTCTACACTTCGGCGGCTCACGAATTCCCAATCAGCTCGGTCGCCTGGAACTCCGACGGGGCCTTCTTCGCCATCGGCTCCTACAACCTGCTGAGACTGTGCGACCGAGCTGGGGTGAGGCGAACAGCATTTCTTGTGGTAGCGTTGTGTTGTGCTTCGGACACATTTGTTTTCGAGTTGCAGTGGTCCTACTGTCAGGAGCGGCCGCCCACGGGCACGCTGCTGAATCTCAGCTGGTCGGCGGACGGCACGCAGCTGGCAGCCGCCTGCGCCGCTGGACACGTCCTCTTCGCCAGTCTCGTCGACAAGTGCGTCCCGGGCGTGTTCTCCGCTGACCGTCGTGATACAGCATTCCATGCGCTTGTTGGCAACGACCGTCCCGCTTGTAGTCGCGTGGAATGGCGCGACTGGGAGGCGGTGCAGACGAAGCGCAAGAGCGTCCAGGTGCGCAACTTCAAGGACGGCTCCACGGAGCTGCTGGAGCTGCGCGACCGCGTGACGCACATGAAGCTCGCCTGGCACCACCTCGTCGTCGCCACCACGTCACAGTGCTGCCTCTTCAGGTTATTGCCAGACTCTTAGTCAGACACTAGGGAGGTCAATGCAGAAGGTCGCCTACAAACCTGTGAGGGACTTAGAGAATTTTGCATGTGGGGTACTGGTTTATCCCTTCTATATGTGCCTTTCCAATGGACAACACACCTGAAATTCCAAGAATCTAACTCCGTGAGTGTACGACACACATAGGTGTAATTTTACTTTACTGTAATTTCGTTACTGCCTTGCGCCAACGACGAAGAATGCCAAGAGATACACATCATTCAGCTCCAAGAATTGGAACACCCCCAACGCTGTCGACCTCAAAGAAGGCAGCGTGTCGCTCATTCTACTGGCATCAAAGTCCGCAGTTCGAATGCTTATTGCTAGCATTATAGACTGTAGCAGCAACAACTTAAAGGTTATTGTTGCTAATCGATGGTTCATCACTGACCACGTTGACTTACGATGGAAAAGTGATGGCCAATCTAAAAGTGCCCGGTCTTCGCGCCGAGTCGTTGACTGACAAAACGGTGCGACAGATTGCAACTCGCGATAGCGGTCAATCAACAATTTCATCGCTATTTCACGTGAATATTCAGGTGTCGTTAGCTAACGACGTCGTGGCTATCTGCGATCACTCAGACGAGAAAACGGTGCATCTAGTTGATCCCAACAACGGGAAAGCTGCTGGAGACGGCAAAATCCAGCATACGGTCTGAGAACTGTGTAAACTTTTACATAACAATTAAAAAAAGTAAAAATGACACTAGTTCAGCAAGAAATTGTGGAACTGGCCGTGGACCGTTGCGGCTCCATACAGGAGCGACGACTGGCAGTCGTCGACAAAAACGCCGACCTGTTCCTCTATTCAATCAAAAACTTTGGTTCCAGAATTGTTCACGCCAAAATCGGTATACCTATGCTTTTCTGTCGTTTGATTAGTAACAGCGATTTTGTTTTTTTTTACACCTGTAAGCGTACATCAAATTTCACCAAGTTCGGAGCTAGCCATGCAATAAAATGAGGTGAGAATATTCAGGTGCGATGGTGCAGAACATCGAGTTCAACGACGAGACAAACATGCTGGCTGCGCTGCAGGACTCCGGGGCAAAGTTGGTCGTCTGGACCCATCCGTCAGCAGCGTTTGTGGACAAGGACTTGCTACCAAAGACCATGCTAACGAGGGAACTAAGGTGAAGCTGCGTTTGACGGCGCAACGACCACGTATACCGTTTGCGGCAGTAAAGGAACTGTCGATGCCGTAACTTCCCGTGCCTGCCCACCCACACACCCATTATGGTAAGTAGTCGTAAAAAAACAAAACGCTTCGGTTTGCTTCCAAAGAAACAAGACACTCAAAAAATTGCACTTGAACTTTTCCACAAAAAAAAGGAAGTACCCCGTTCAGCGAGATGGGAAAGTCCTTTCGGCTGCAGAACTTCGTGGGCAATCAGGTCGGCTGCAAGCGCCTGGACGGCTCACGCGTCGTCGTTGGTACGCACTGCGCCACACCTGACTGAGTAACATGCCATTCGGCAACAAATTGTGCTCCCTTCTAAAGGCATACCACCGTTTCCCGGCGCGCTCTGCGCGTTTGCCGAAAGGGGCAAGTGGGACCAAGCGCTAAAGCTCTGCCGACACGTCAAGGTGCGTGCTGACTGACTCGTGGTTCTTGTGAAGCGGCCTGCTCTTCAGGATGAGAGCCTGTGGGCGGCCCTGGCCTCACTCTCCGCGGGCGCGCGCAATCTCAACGCCGCCGAGGTGGCGTATGCCGCTCTTGACGAGGTGGCGTTCATCGTTCTTTTTTTTCACGGGCCTTACATTGTGTTGCGAACACCTTTATCTCAACTGAAATACCGCACTGCGTATTCTGGCTCCGGCTTTGGCGAATAATGCCCCGCCCTGTCCACTTTCGTTTCGAACACCTAGCCAGTAGAAAATCCGGTGTATATGTAGGTTCTCTAGCAGTTGCTCTTTCTTGTCCGCACCGCTGTCAGAGTGATACAGTACTGGAATGTGCGCAGGTGGAGAAGGTCCAGTACCTGACGGCGGCGAAGGGCCTTGGAAATCAGGAGCTGAGGGCGGCAGCGTTGGCCGCATTCTGCGGCGACGTGCAGGAGGCCGACAGCATCCTCGTGCAGGCCGGCAGGGTGACGCGCGCGCTCATGCTCAACGTGCGCTTCTGCAGATGGGACAGGTGACACTTATATTGTCTTCACAATCACCTGCAATACGCACACAGGGTAGATGCAAACAAAGTTTAGTTGATAAATTAGGCAATCGGTCACTGACGTCCAAATACCTAAATCTTCCAGCAGCAGTGCTGTTCCCATTCCTATACTATAGTGCCTCGGTAAAGCGAAATGGAAATGCGACTGCCCCTCCTGTAGTGCCCCCGTGGGTAAGTAAGTGGAGCTTGAAGAAACAACTTATAGTGCCCGGAGGAGTGGCGGTATTAGAGGATTTACGGTATCTCCATCATGATGCAGTGAGCGAAGTTGCTCGACCGAAAGCTCTCACATCCACGTGTCAAACGCTTTCTGTCAGAGCACTGGAGATCGCGCAAAAGCACAAAGGTCAACTGGAGACGCTGCTCGCCTATCGACAGAGACACTTGGAGGACTTTGGTAAAACCGAGACCAATGACCGGTTCACGAAACTCGCAACCGAGGTACTGCTGAATCCCTCAGTCTGCTCAGAAAACTCAGAAAATGAAGCGCTCCCTCACTTTAGGTGGATCTTGACGAATTCGAGGCCATTGAGAACAAGGTAGAAGAGGAACTGGCAAAAGACAAGTAGGTAGTTTCGAACGAAGTACGTACAGTAGGTATGCAGGTAACATCGATGCGCTTGTTCAGTTCCCTGTATCACGTTGTGCCCGTATTTGTGACGAACACAATTTTTTAAGTTCAACAACAGACTCAAACTGAAACCGCCGTTCCACACCACTTTCCATGCACACGGTTTGACGCATATTTATGGGTCATACGCAGGAGTGAAGTACGGCTATGCTCTATCTTATCACTCGCGTTTATGAACTTGCTCGTCTGGCGCAAAGGCTTCTGGCCTCCAAGTCGAACTTCGAACCCGTATGTTTGCTTGCCTTGTGCCGCCAGAATTGCAACTACCGTGAATTCTCCAACAGTACCTCGGGGAACAATTGGTTCAACCTTCGTTTACCATTAATACATGCAGATTGCTATACACACACAGCAGAAGTTGTGGACTTCAGCGACATCCGGCTGCCGACCTCAGCGGACCTACACGTGTGCATACCGTACTCCAACATTCTTCCACTTCAATGCCCAAGACACCAACGGCACAACGATCAAAATCTTCCCAAGGACACCAGCACCCAACAGTCAAGCGTGCATCAGCCCCCCCGCCCCCGAGCTCTGCGCCCTCAGAGTTCGCCTACGCCCCTAAGCAGACAAGCGGCGGTTCGTGTGAAGGTCACAGGACGCGTGCGGCACAACCGTGGCGCGCGCAGTCAGACTTGCCGCTTTAGTACCGGAACTGAGCCGGTGGCGGATCCGACTGTTTCTTGCAGTGTTGTTCGTGGCGATGTCTGGGCACTGCCAGTGCCAACAGAGTGAATTGGCCATGTAAACACTCTTGCTAAACTGAAGAAAAGTTTCGACTTTGCGCTGCTTCTTGCACTTTCTGGATTGTTCATGTTTGCAAATTGGCTCCCGTTACCAGTTGTTTCTTTGGACGGGCGCACCGTTGCGCACAGTACAATGTCCATTCGTGTTGCACTCATTCGGCGATGCGCCCGTCGATGAACAATGTAAATCGCAAGTGCAAACAGGCGCCTGTCTCGCTGCCTCGCTCGAAGTCCAGTGCCAACCCGTCCTATAGTGTTTTAAAAGGTGCAGCGCGTTTCCTAGGCAGGCTGTAGCACAGCGACGCGCATAAAAATCACACGGCCGCCCCGTTGCTATCAGCAACGCCAACTCCTTCTTATTATCGAGAGTGCGTTAGTGCGCATTTCTTGGCAGAATTATGGACGGGCAAAAGTTCGAACCGAAGGTGGAGACAATGGAGGAGGAGCAGCAGAACGTGGTCACGAGCTTGGAGGAACTGATCAAGGCGATCCGCCCGATGGGATTATGGCAGCTGTGGATCACCTTTCTGATTGGGTATTTTTGGTTCTTCGTTGGCGGCGTGAACACGGCCGTGATTTTCTACAAAATTACGCCGCCCTATCGATGTGACGTCGAATTTTCGCAAGAAATCGCCCAGAACTGGACGTTCGCGCAGAAACTCGACTTGGGCAGTGATCGCGCCAATTTCGTGCAATTCAATTTCAATTTCACGATTCGACTACCAGATTCAGTGCTTTTCTTGAAATTAGGACGAAATTAGCATACAAACCCACCCAACGTAGCGCGCACACCGCCTCCAGAGTTCCCCTGATCTCGATGGCTGTTGGGTCAGAAAGACGGACTATTCGAAGCTGCCTCTAGAGCACGAGGAAGCGTTTGCTCTAGTGCGCGAAGCCCCGACTGAGAAGTGCACCGCCTGGGCCTACGACACGAGCCAAGACGTCACGGCGACCGCGGTGACTCAGTACGACTTGATTTGCGACATGAAGCTCGGCTACGAGAACAGCCAGTTCGCCTACTTTCTTGGCTGGCTCATTGGAAACGTGGTCGCGGGAGCCATGTCCGACAAGTGGGTTTCGCTCGGTGCCGTGCCTCCCTCTCCCTCCGTTGTTTCAATTAGGAATTGGGGTCGGTAAAGGTGGCGGAGATTCTGGGCAGGACGAGATGCAACACTACACTATGAACACGCACGTGTACAGACACATCTAGACATAGTACACACGCACGGCACGCTCACTTGTGCATTCTTGTACTCTCAACGCGAGATTTACTCTAGATTGGGTCGCAAGTGGGTGATTAGCCTGTTCGGCTCGCTGGGAGCAGTCGCGTGCGTGTCTCTGTCCTTTCTCCCTTCCTACTGGATGTTCGTGGCGGGCCGCTTCCTCGTCGCCTTTCTCATCAAGAGCACCGGCGTTGTCACCGTCACCTTAGGTCGGTGCCCCTCTGACGTCGCTTGACCAGCACACGTTCGTAAGGTTCAGCTTGGAATTCTGTAGGAGCGAAGAAGAAACTTGACGCCATCTATCCTGTTGTTTATGAGTGATTCGGCAGAACCATAGTCAACTAGACGAGGCAATTCACTTCTTCAGGTCTCGAGACGACAACCGGCAAGTACCGCAACTGGGCGTCGGTTCTCTACTTCATACCGTACGCTTTGGGATATATGGCCGTGCCTGGAGTGGCCTATTTCCTTCGCGACTGGCGCTGGATGCACTTGGCTTTCAGCGCGCCCTTGCTACTGCTCTTCGCCTACTGCTTGTGAGCGACTGCATTGAGAGTTGAAGGGTTCTCTTATGTGCAATCGCCGCCGGTTGTAGACTTCTACCGGAGTCTCCACGCTGGCTCATGTCCGTCGGAAAGGTGCAAGAAGCAGAGCGCGTTCTGCAGACAGCCGCAAAGCTAAATGGCACCAAAATGCCGACAAACGTCGACTTTTCGGCAATGGCAGACGCGTTGACGAAAGACAAAGTCGAGTCGAAAGTTAGTTCCGTGCGCGATTTTGGTGTTGCCATTCGCCCAGCAGAAAAACCACAGGTTTTCGCATGCCTAGCATGTTTTCGCAAAATTGACCGTTTCAGCGATACCGCTTTCTTGGACCCAAAATTTTCAAGTTGACTCGCATCCCAAGGAGTAAACAAACCTTCTTTAGGAAGCGAAAGCTGGAATCTTGGCTCTTCTTAGCGTCGAGAGCGGCCGTTTGAGAAGTCCCAAACTTCTCTTATGGGCAGTGGTTCTGCTCGCTTGCTGGTATGTGGGAGAGGCGGTGTCCACGGATTGCCACACATGCGGCCGTCGTGCTCAGGTTCTCCGTGTCCATGGTGTACTACGGCATCATGCTGAACGTGTCGGACTACGCGGGCGATCGATTTCTGAACAACGCGATCGCGGCCTTCGTCGAGGTGCCTTCCTACATGATGGCCACTCCCATGCTCTACCTTGGCAGGAAGCGATCGACGCTGATCACTTTCCTCGTCTGTGGAGTTTGCCTCCTCACAGTTCACTGGGTGCCCGCCGACGCAGGTTCCAGCGCACGCACGCACGCACGCAGGCACGCACGCACGCACGCACGCACGCACGCACGCACGCACGCACGCACGCACGCACGCACGCACGCACGCACGCACGCACGCACGCACGCACGCACGCACGCACGCACGCGGTCTTTCACTAGGGCTGAGCGCCTGGGTGCGTCTGACGCTCGTGATGGTGGGCAAGCTGCTGATCACGGTCACCTTCACAGTCCTGTACGTGCTGACGATCGAGGTCTTCCCCACCACCATTAGGTCCACGGGCATCTCTCTCTGCTCCTCCGCCGCCAGAATCGGCGCCATGACCTCGCCCTACATCAGCAGCGTCCACAAATTCGTG
This sequence comes from Paralinhomoeus sp. GSCO2_6, assembly GCA_030248085.1. Lineage (NCBI taxonomy): Eukaryota > Metazoa > Nematoda > Chromadorea > Monhysterida > Linhomoeidae > Paralinhomoeus > Paralinhomoeus sp. GSCO2_6. The sequence goes on from JASAMY010001265.1 coordinate 16,410, forward strand.
AGCAATCATTTTTCAACTTTTGTCGTGCCCGCCTTTCCAAGTGTCGATTCTGCTCTGACCGATGCTTCAGGGCTTCTGTGCTTCACTGCAAAGAAAAAAAAAGAAATGCTGCGAAATTTCGTACCATCAATAATACCTAAACCTAACCTACTACTTGTTACATACATATTGGCGGTAAATGTATTTATTTCTTTTTAATTACTGCAATTGTAGCTGGTGTTTGACTAGGTATGTACTTTTCGTGATTTGAACCTTTCGCTTTTCTTAGGACGCGACCCTAGGATGGGTGCCCAATGTCGTGTTTGGCGCCACGGCGGTGTTCGCAAGCGCGTTGGCAGTCCTTCTGCCGGAAACCAAAGGAAAGGGCACCCCCGAAACTTTCCACGAAGCAGAACGACTGACGTCATCAAAAAAAGGACGATCTTCAAGCACGAACAAAGAGAGATATTGAAGTAAAACTATCGCAGGTAGCTAAATGAAAATGAAGCAATGCACAACTCAGCATCCTTGTTTGTAAAAGTACTGTTTTGCTCCTGTTTTGCGCGTTTTAAAGACAACATCAGGAGTAGTTGTAGGTACCTAGGTACAACTGGTTTGTAGACGTGTTTTTTAAATGCAAAAAAAATACTAAAAATTAAAAAGATAATAAAATGATTGTTGATTCCGCAAGTAATGGGTATACAATATAGATTAACCTTGCAGCGGAGAAAATGTAAGTGCCAATTCTACGCCTGTAAATGCTAACCCAGTGTGTCCAGCAGCAACATCGATGTGATCATTCTGGTTTGATGCTACAGTACCAGTGGAGGGCGTCATAGCGGTTTTCAGGGTTTTGAAATAAAACAGGGTGCATCATTTTGGCGAACAAAGTGATCAAGAAGTTTCCGATGCATACACATGTACTTAGTCAGTTGCCAGTAATGTACAAATGTAAAGTCATTCGTAAGGACTATGTAAAGGGCTAAAAAATCCTATAGTTCAGTGAAGTTCGTTTGTCGACCAGCAAGCCTACTGTTAGTCGCATCGTCTGGATCCGGTTTAGTTCGTCGATGTGTGAAAGTAACAGCAGGTGAGTCAACATCCTGACAAACGTCAGAGTCATAACGGATAGCACAGGTGGTGGCAGCACACTGTTGTTCTGTGCGGTGATTCGAAATCCGCCTCGAAGTGAAACTGAGTCTCAATGATGTGTCAATTCCGGATCCGCAAGTGATGTTGATTAGAAAATAAATAATACCCCAGAAAGACTGCACTTGGTAGTGCCGTTTACTTTGTTCGACAATTTTGCCTCGAGGGAATCCAAAATTAAAATGTCACTTTTCGCAATAATTGGTTTTATTGTCGCCACGCTGTTGGCGACAGCGTCTACGAGCGACAAAACGGCCCATAGCGAGCAGGTAGAGCGCACTACTGACCTGAAGGCAGAACTTTTTCAGAAACACATGGCCACAATCATATTTCAGTTTATCGACGCAAATAGACGCCGTTTTGAGACGGTGTTGAAGCCCTATGAGATGGCCAAAGCGTATAGAAATGTAGCCCAAAAATTCCGTCAGGAGGAAGAAACCATCGATCAGCACCTCAAAGACCAGAAAAACCCAATGGCGAACGAAAACCTTTTCGAAGGCGACATTTTGGACGAATTACACAGTGAAAGCGACATTGAAGAGTTTTTGAACCCGACTATACCGATTGAAGGCGGCGAAAAGCAAACATTCTTTAACGCTGTTCGATCTAGGTGCGTTGTGAAGGAGGTTCCTTCCCTCCGAGACTACCCCTTCTTAACAAATTTGTGCGCTAGCCACACATTTTTTGAAAACTGCGCTTACAGTACACGATTGCAGTTATTCCAAGTGGCCCATGGCCTCGAACGGGCTCGTCTACATCCCGTACACTGTGGACAGTCGGTACACGCGGAACGCGCGCGTTCGGATCGCCGAAGCGATGGCCACTTTCGGCCGACGAACGTGCATCCGCTTCGTCGGCAGAACCTCGCAAAGGAACTACGTTCGAATCGCGCCCTTCAACGGCTGCTCCTCGCACGTGGGACGTACGGGTGCGCTGTTCCGCATCTGCAACAAGTTTTCTTTTTCAACTTTCGCACTGATTGCACAGTCTTAACAGTGGCGGATTCCCCTCCCTCAAAAACCTGGGGGGAGGGGGTGGAGGCCATCCAGATTCCAGACAGGCCAAGCAGTGGGAGAATAAGGCCGTTCCTTCCACTTTCAGGAGGCGGACAGGCGTTGTCTCTGGGCAACGGCTGCATCCAGAGGGGCACGATCGAGCACGAGCTCATGCACGCTGTCGGCTTCTTCCACGAGCAGAGCAGGGCTGACAGGGACCAGTACGTCCGAGTGCTCTACTCCAACATCATTCCCGGACTTGAGGGTCAGTCATCGACCAGCAACTCGCACGCTTCATGACGCAAATGAGACAATAGGGCACACTCTAATGCAAATGATATACGCCTCGAGTGCGCGAACAGCTTGGAAGGAACAGCTTTGTATAGAATCCAGAAGTTATACAGTATAGTCGGTCCATGAGGAAAAAAACGGGGGAGGGGAGGAAGCGGGCGCACCCCGAAACCAAAAGCCCCCCCCACCCCCCCCAAAAAACACCCACAATCCGTACGCATGCAGGTCAATTTCTCAAGTACAACTTGGGCGTCATCGACCACCTCGGCACGGCGTACGACTACGGCTCTCTGATGCACTACAAACTCAACGAATTCGGAAGGCGCGGCGCCAGGACACTGCGGCCCGTGCAGCAGGTCCCTCCAGGTATGTTACTACACAACTCTCTCATGTACGCAACGCAAGTCATCTTATGTCGAAGACTACATCTCCATGAATAATTATCTACAGTATCTGCAGGGTGGTCAGCCACTCTCTAATCTCTCCAAACGCATTTAAATGTAATACATTTAAAATGGTAGGTACGTAGATGCCCACAAAGCAGCCTGGTTGATATAGAGCTGACATGCGAGTTTAGGCGTGCAAATCGGTCAACGGTTCTCGCTGAGCGACAACGACGTGCTGAAAATCAATCGTCTTTACGGTTGCGATTCGTTCAGAAGATCCAACAGTAGACGCCAAGGCTAGTGGTCCTGCCTGAGGCTGCCTCACTGGTCGAGTAGAGATTAGATGCCACGTTTCGTTGTCGACGCGCACTTAGACGTACCAGCCCCGCAGTTTATTACGAGGCTATTATGGGATTGTTGTTGTTGCTGGAATAATTTCGGAACGGACTTTACAAACAGCGCCTTGGCGGGAATTAACTGAACGCAACCCATCCATCATTTTCTCAACTCAACACGAGAGCACTTGACAATGCACACTTGACCGCTTCCTACCTGACCCACCCACCGCAACTCGCACTGTTGCAAAACTCCAGTCATTGCAGAGGCATTTTATTCAAGGAAAACGGAACATAAAGCGGACTCAAATTTCTGACGGAGGAAGACAGCGACGCACGCACGTACAAGCGAACTACACGTGACTATGGACGTCGCTCTAAAGTGGTGGCACGTGACCAAAGTACAACATTAGAAAAAAACATCAAAGATGTATCCACTGGAACAATGCCGCTTGCTGTACGAAGTATCTAGGAAAGCATCGTCAACGAAAAAAAGAACGCATTCTCTGCAGATTCGAGTTCAAACATAGCAAGACTCGTGCAGTAGCTAGATCTACACTGCATAGTGAATACCCTCGGGGAAACTGAATAAAACTCTGTGTTTGCTGACTATAAGTAGAACGAACATGGAGGAAGACTAGACTCGACAAGCGCTACCCTACGCAGTACAGCACACTTATATACTAGCTTGGGGCTGGCGCGTTGCTCCTGCCACTCTACTTCGAACACACGAGCACATGAGCAATTCTTTCGAGTGGGGAGAACCACAACTACGAGACGAAGTCTCTAAAATAAAACTCAAATAACTCAAATAACTGGTTAACTTATGTTACGCTTACCATACCTGTCCCCTCCCCCACAGTTACAGGTATGACGCGTACGCTGGTCCTCGCTAATACATATTTCAGCAGGGGTGTACGCACTACAAAACTTTTGATGACAAAAACCTAATTTCTTGAAACTGTCAGTCTTTTCGAACTTCAACTACTTCTTACAAAACAAGGGTTGTGGTGGAACGCCGCCCCTCGTTTCTCGGTATGGTGTGGATGCACCGCTATAGCGCAGTCAACTTACAGAGGGAGGCAGCGAGCGCAGGGTCAGGCTTGAACGGGGGAGTGGCTGCTGTTGTTGGCCGATTGGTAGCCCGATGACTTGGCAGCGCTGTGGTCGGCCAGCAAGGGCCGCTTCTCCGCCTCCGCCTCCGCGCCCTCGTCCGCCCACTGTCGCGATGGCTGCGGCCGTCGACGGCGCACGCAGCGACGCACTTGGTACGTCGTCAGCAGCAGCGCCTGACAATCAACACCACCACACACCACAGCAAATAAGACAAGAGTTATCCTCCCACGCCCCCTCGCCAAATGCCCCCCCCCCCGTTAAGGAGAGGTTCAAAGCAGAGTGCCAGAGGGCACTATTGGAGGATTTACGGTATGGCTTAAATAACCCTGTTAGCGCACTGTACCGCAGCCCGCGGTCAGCATACGAGACGAACGGAATGTTTCGTCTGCGCGTTAAACGCCAAACGGCGCTGACTTTCGAAAAGTGTACAATCTCGAAAGTCAGAAAGGATGTTGCCTTTCCTTACGTTCCTTTGCTTTTGTTGAGATGCCAAAATCTCGACACCTCTGCGGTGAAACGCCAAGCCCAACACTGACAGTGGTGTGTTTGAACTAGCGTAACACAAGAAAAGAAAGCAAGGCTGACGAAGCGCCTCACCAAGAGCAAGTGTATTCCGCCCACGATGGTCGTGGTCCAAGGAAAGCCGAACTGCTCGGCGATCACGCTGCCCGCCGTCGGCCCAAAGAAGCCGCTAAACACGTACATGAGAAAAATGACTTAAAAACCGTCACCAAAAGAAAAAGTACCCAAGAGCAAAGGTGGACTGGAAGATGCCGGAGATTGCGCCATAGGTGGCGATCGAGTCCTCGTACCCGTTCTCTCTAAAGAAGATAAATGTGGAGAAAGACAAGTCCAACTGAATCTCTCAAAGAGCGCCCACGAGGCACACAAGCGGACAAAGAAACGTACTTGGCGATCTCGAGCGTGACTTGGAAGGTCGGGATGAAGAACATGGAGATGGCGACGCCCAACACAGCCAGACTGACCACGATGCCCCACAGGGACCTGAAGTTACGCCACCAGATACAAATATTTCGCAAGACCCCGCAAGTGCGTCCTTCTGTACGCGGCTTCGTGCGATTGGTGGCGGTTGGGTCTGGAGGGGGGGGGGGGCTAGAGCCATCCCGGGTACAAAGCCAGGGATAACCAGGGCTTAGCAATTTAGGAGGGGGACAGAATGCTAAAATTTTCCAACCAACAGTGGCGTAGCCAGAGCTTGATTTCGGGGGGGGGGGAGTCCAATTTCGGTCAAATACTCTATTTTGCAACAGGGGGTACCCTGTCGAATTTTTTGGACATTGCACCATTTCGGCTGGGGAAGCTTTAGACACTCTCTCATCCAATCTGTTTACACGCTTTGCGCTCGTTTGTCTGACTACATGCACACCAAAACGTTAGCAATGTTGTCAAAAACGGTCGATTTCCGTGCTCAAAAATAGCGCCGCTGGCAAATTTTTTAGAGTAGCGTAACGAACTTTCACGGTTTTTTATGCTAAACAATGCGCCGCAGGCGAAAATTTGGCTCTTTAGTGTCGTTTTCATCATTATTTGCATTGAAATTGAGAAAAATGCGAATATTGGCACATTGCAACAGAGGGTACCAAGTTAAAAAATTTTGGCTTAGGAGAATTTCGGGGGGGGGGGAAGCTTCCCCATTCCCCCCCCCCTTGGCTACGCCACTGCCAACCAAGTGCAGTTACCACTGGCAATTTTGGCCAAATTGAAAAAAACAAAGCGACATTTAGGTGTTATTATTACGACTGAAAGGATGCAAAAAAAAACTGACATTATCACTCTAGACAGGTTGCGAACAAAGAATTTTCAACAACCAAAAAATCCCAGAATTTTCCGGGACGGCGATGGGGTGGGGGGGGGGGGGGCCCCCGCACAAAAACCGGGTCGAACGCCAGCGCAAGACTTTTCTCTGGGACTGGGAAGGCGCGTTCGCGAGACGAGTTGGTCCGTCCGCGAGTGTGGGTGGTGTGGGGGGGGGGGGGGGCAGGCGTACTTGGGCAGTAGGGGCAGTAGAGGGGAGGGTCCGATGGCGGCCATGGCGAGACAGGCGAGCGCCGCGCCGGCGGGCATCACCCAGCGCGCCGTGGCCGGACGGCGGTCGGCCACGAAGCCGACCACGGGCGCCAGCACGCAGTAGACCGCCGACATCACCAGGAACAGCAGACCCACGCCCGTGGACCGCAGCGAGTACTCAAAACGGGAAGACCACTGTCCATCCCCTTCACACCGACAACTACGCAGTCGGCGACGAACCTCCCGTACGTGCGGCTCCAGCGTGGGCTCAACGAAGGTGAGCGTGACGGCGCAGCCGGCGATCGCGGACAGCATCAGCGGAATGGCGGGAATGCGCAGCAGAGCCAGCATCCCAGACGAGCGCGGCACCGTCGACGACTCTGGCAAATGTGTCGACAATTCCGCTTCCGTGGTTTCCGCACAGACGAGGCACTTGGTGGACAATTCGAGACGCCTCCAACCTCCACCCCGAATTCGACGCTCACTGACACCTCTGGACAGGGCAGAAGCAGGCAGCTCACCAGGTGTCGTCACCCACCGGTCCTGTGCAGTAGCAGGAAGGCGGAGAGGGAGGCGAGCAGCAGTACGACGCCCAGGACGGTGAAGGGCAGCTGGAATCCGCCCATGTCGTTGAGCAAGCCGCCGATGAAGGGACCCGCCGCAAAGCCCAGCCCGCTGAACGTCTCCACGATGCCCTGAACGAGCCTTGCAGCGAGTCGACACTCCTCTATGGACACCCCCCTCGCCGTACAAAGGTGCAGCTTCGAGGGGGGGGGGGCTTGACCCGTTTTTCGCACCCATCGGCCATTTATTTCATCGTACCTGTTCACACGCTATTTTGGTGCAAATAAAACTTTCACTTCGCTGAACCCCCCCCCCCCCCCACACACACACACTTTTCTGATCCGGATCTTTACGGGCACGACTTTACACCACATTCTCGATACCCTCTAGATCACTCCTCTGGTGTGTCAGACCGATTCAGCACGTATGCCCCAATACTCTCTCAGACGACTGCCAAACCAAACAATGTAGAAGGCATTCGCAACGGGCAAGCAAGCAAGGAAGAAGCAGGACTGACGATGACGGTGGCGCGCTTGTGTGGGAACTCAGCGGCGGTGATGGTGAAGCTGGCCGTGGTGAAGGAGCTGTGTCCCAGCGCCTCCACCACGCGCACCACGAGCGCCGTCAGCAGGAACGTCGTGCCGCCCGGGGACATGTTCAGCAGCCTGACGACACCACACAACGGCGTGCGTGCGTGTCCAGAACAATACAAAAGGACAGCACCCAAATAGGATCGAAGTGACCCCATTGACGAACAAGCCCATGACAAGCACGAATTTCGGCCCGACGATCGGAATCTAAACGAAAGTCATCAGAATTGACCACAGACACGAGCAGGAACAAATGCGCACGCAGACACGACTCACTAATTTCCCAGCGACTGGAGACCAAATAAAGGCGACGAACTCGAAGCTGCCAAAAATCAAACCGATTGCGCTGGTACTGATGCCCTTCTGTTCGCCCTAAACAAAATTTGTTGTTGGCTAATCTAGGGTTGTTCGTGTTTGGGTAAAATTCAACGCGTGCGTGCGTGGGTGCGTGTCATCTACGTTCCTGTACCGCGTCCATGGTCAAATAGCGACCCGCGATTCCCCCCCCCCCCCCAACCGACTACAAAGCACGGGTGAAAAGATTGCATGCAGTGCAGACGCAAACCGTCTGACTCAGTTTCAGACTGCCAATAGATGCTGTTTCACGTCGCTCGATGGCGCGTGTGTTTCCACGTGTCGCGACAGGGGGGGGGGGGGGCTGCGGCCGATTCACGTGTGTCTGTGAGCGCCCTTGGACCCCCACGTCATCGGAAAACCATGGATGGCCGTATCTCGACAGAAGCACCAAACAACGCGCCTCTCGCGGAAAGAAGGGCGCGATGCAGGAGAAGGTGACGGTGGTGCTGAGGGTGGCGAGCGCCAGCGCGGCGATCGTCACGTACTGACGGCCCGTCAACGGCCGCGACGCGCCCGACCCCTTCGCGGGCCCCGAAGTCAAGGCGGGCTCGCCCACCGACGTCTGCGAACCGCCAGGCGACCCAGAGCTCGACTCGTCCGAACGCTTCGTCTAAAAACGAAAGAAGATGCGATATACGACCGTTTCTCCAGAAGATGCGGCCTGCACACGCACGCACAAACAACAGGAACCTGCGGGAAAGCGCGAACGCACGCACGCACGGTCTGGTATGCGGTGACGGCGAAGTATGCGGGCGCGACGACGCTGGTGGAGTGTAGGCGCTGTCTGCGTCGTCTGCGGCCGAAGTCGGTGGCGTGCTTCACCGCCTCGTCGTCCGAGAGCGTCTGCTGGCGGTCGCGCTGCGGCGGACACAGCCCATCTTCCTCCTCCCCTTCCTGGCCGGCCACGATCCCTTCCAGAGCCTGCTCACGACTCCCCTGCGGCGACTGGCTCGAGTGCCGCCGCCGCCCCAACTGCGCGTCCTCGACACTCTCGGGCATTTCACTCACTCGTGCCTTGCTTCTACAAATGTCGACGGTGAGTGTGCTTCAAAACAAACGCGAAATTCTAGAACAACGAGGAAAAACACTGAGCATAGAAGTAACAATTGGCACTTGCCAAATGGCGCAACGATGCCTAATACGCAGAGTGGGCAACAAGACGCAACGGTCAACAACTGGCGATAACGAGACAAGAACACACAGCACACTCGCACACACATGCGAGCAAACTGTTTGTTGTAGAAAATAACAAGTTATTGCCAAATATGCGCAGAGCAACGTAGAAACGAAGGGGTCTTTTTGGTAAGGATTAATGAAAGGGTGCCAGGCACAGTATATTGCTCAGTAATTGCGTCAGCTTACGAAACGCACACGTTGTGCTCGTGCACCCATAACAACAATAATATTAGCTGCGTGCATTCTGTCGAAGCGACTACACTGCGGGGAAGGGGAAAGACAGCGGTTGTAGTATTTAGGCAAGCATGGCACTTTGGCGCCGCCTCCACTGCTGATAAATGGCAGCGCCGGGACGGTAAATCTGTGGAGTTAGCTAGTGAGAGTGAGCCGACTGACTGCGGCAAGCAACGCAACCGACAGAGCCAACACAGTGCCAAGGGTTCGATCGGCATCACGCTCTCAACTCAAGTCTCAACTCAGCTGACTTTCCCAGAGCTCAGCTGAATGCTGCTAAACGAGTGCCGATCAATTTGATGCGATGCTGTCCATCCGCGTTGCGGCTTCACGATATTCCTGTTTATCGCCAGATTATTGGGTATTCAGTTTTCAGCTCCTGTTTATTTTTCACGCGTCTCAACACACACCAAAACACAACCGGACACAAACGAGAGAAAAAAGACAAAAACGAGACGCCTAAAAGTTCATATACCATTACCAATCTCGAGCCAACCAACAAAATGGTGAGCAAAATTTACATAAGGCAAATATGAGAATTGTATATTAGAGAAAAGTCACGTCTTGTACTTATGCAAATCTAGTTAATTCAAAACGCCACATGTGGGTGGCTGTCGTAGTCGAAAGTCGTCGTCGTAAAGGAAGAGGCAAAGCGTGCATCAATCGGTACACAGACTCAAGCAGGTGCTCATAGTCATCACAGCTAGGAGGCGACGGCGTCTTGCTACTAGCGAGCTTTCAAGGCACTTTGGTGGAATAGGTAGATGTTCGCTTTTCGCTTTTGTCTCGCTCCATTTCCATTTCGAGGAGGTAGAATATGTACAGTAGCAAGCAGCCAAAACGACATATTTTTGTGTATCTGGAACTAAACTGCCGACACGCGCCGACTACGATTCTCGGACTAGATGCGCTGCCGTGCCGTCCATCGACGGTCCACGCACGGTATGCATCTCAGTACACTGCCACCGTACACCTTTGACACCGCAACCGGCACCAGGTCAAAGGACCGGTGTACGTACAGTGACCAGGGAAGGGCAGGCCAGGCCCGGCCTGAATTTCCAAGTCCTTTTATTTTCTACTAGACAGTAAACGCAGTAAATCTGGTTTAGCCATGACTCATCCGAAGGCGGAGACCGTCGAGAAAGCGGAAAAGAAGACGGAAGACTATAGATCAGCTTCTTTTTCAGGCGTCCCCATAAGCGCACAAATTCAGTATTCTCATATTCAGTATTCTCATATTCTATCGCAGTATTTGCGCAGCTTGTACCTCCGTAATTGCGGCGACTCAGCTGAATTTCCATCCTGCTTCTAGAGAGACGGCGTCCCCGCCTCTACGCACTTCAGTACAACGCAGAAGCTAGCGCAGAATCGTATAGCAAGATCCGCTTTATTCCTAGGTATATACCTAGGCAGATTGCTGCGATAAACACCTCCAGTAGGAAAATGCGTCTGCACTTTCTCCTTGCCGTTTTGGCAGCATGCTGCGCCTACCAAGCAGTCTTCGCGCAAGGTATTTTTTTTTCGTTGCAATTTCTGTTTTCGCGGATTTCACAGAGGTGTTTTAACTATGGGCATCACACCGTCACGTCAATAAGTACAGATAGAATTGTTTCGTTTGCTTGCGCACCTGCTGCGTGAATCAAAATATATAAACTTGCCTAGAAAAAATCCCATAACTTGCGGCTTTGTTCATTGTATGCTTTTTTTGCTATTGAGCTTACCGCTTCGCTTAACCGTCTCGCCACGCGAAACGCTTTATAGCAAGCAGACTGTACGCTGTACCGACCACAGTATACCACGGAACTTCTATGCAAAGTTGCGCTTTTCCCGCGCGTTTCTTTGCTAGTGTGCCGCCAGTTCGGACGACCGTTCCTGCTGGGGGTGTGCAGCTCGAACAACCCGAGCGCCTGTGGCAACTGCGGCGGCGTCTGCGACCCTCCGTACTACTGTTGCTCGAGTCAAAGGACCTGCAATCGCCAGACTTTCAACCGAGGATTTAGTGGTGAGCGCGCGAGGTGGCGAGACAGGAAACAACTTGTGTGTCTTCTTGCTCTGCAAGCCGCAGTTTACGTGCGAGTTTGTACTTGGTACTGCCGCTGTTTCTGAAGCGGCAGCTGGAGGATTAGTTTAGTCTGCAGTCTTGCTTATTAATCCTGCTAGTAGTTAGAAGGGGTTCTTGCATTTGAGCCTCTGGCGCCTGCTTTTTGCGCTTAAGCAGAAGCAGCTCGCCTGACTAGCAATAATTGACATGGCAAAGGCACCACGTGCCAGCTTGAGCAAGCTATGAAGCGCAGATCAATGCCCCGAGAGCCTGGAACTCAGCAGTCAAAAGCCGTTCGAGCCAAGCTCGTCGAGCATCAAGAGCTGGGGAAAAATAAAGAGACGTTTCAAAGTCGTTCGAATAGGGTGCGTTTGGTTCAGACGGCAGCGGCTGCAGAGAGAACGGCTTGGTCTTTCAAAGTTCGTGCACGGACAAGACGATCTTCCAGTGCCGAACGCAGGAGGGCGGCCAGGGCTGCTACCGGAGCTCCACCGGCTCCTACGACTGCTGCGGCAACACGGGCACCGGCAACTCCAACACCAACCTCAATCGTGAGATCCCTCTGCTCTCCACACGCTCTAGAGACATAGCGCGCAGCGCATGAACGCCCACATATGGGACGTGTATTGTCCAAGTGAAAGCACCGGTCGCGCGCTTCAGAGTACGACCGAGAGTGCGGCTGCGCGGGCTGCTCTCTGGCGGCGTCGATCTGCAACGGGGACGCGGCCTCGCAGAACCGCTGCACGAACACGCGCGCCGCGGGAGGTCTCGGAGGCCAATGCGCCAGGAACGCGTGCTCCGGCAACCGACCCCTCGGCACCTGCTGCCGCAGAGTCACTTGCTGTGAGTTGACCTGTAAAAGGCTGATGCACGCCACCGCCTCAGCATTCCTATGGTCGTCGGACGAAATTTGCAACCAAAACACTGTTCTAGCGGGGGGCGGCGGCTCGCGCAACGACGAGGGCGTGCGTACGTGCGGCAGTCAGACGCGCCTGCTCGGCGCCTGCGGCAACCGGGCGGACTGCGAACGGCTGAACGGCGGCTGCGTGGCGGCGTCGGGGGGCGGGGGCGGCAGCTACTGCTGCCTCAACGTCTGCGCGTCGGGCAGGAACGCGCTCGCGCCCTGCGAAGGCGACCTCTGCCCGCCCAACGACGCGAGCGGCAACCGCCTCGCCTGCCAGACCGTCAACGGCCGCCGGCTCTGCTGCTCCTGAGAGTAGGAGACAAGCAAAGCGAAAGCTATGGAAGAGATCCATCTAATGTCTGTTTTATGGGCTCGTAGGACGGTCGCTGACTCGAACGACTTCACGTGTCTGTGCATTTTGCGGCCCGTTGGAATAAAGCGGCAATGATGCTTCCGGGCACCCTAAATCAGGACCCTGCCGGACTGTTTCGTTTCGATTGACTCACATTACTAGAAATTAACTGCAGCCCCTTTTGGTTCCCACTCTAGAAGGACGGGACGGGATGAGGAGACCCCCCGCCGCAGCGGCGCCGCGTGCTTCCCGCCGTCCCTCCCTTCCTATCGCGACGCGCGGCCTCCCTCCCTCCCCTTCTGCGCGCGCGACCCACGGCCACACGCTAACGACGCCGTCTCACCGCAGCCCAGTGTACCAAATAGACCACGTGCTGTCGTTCGTTGGGACCCAATCTCCAGCATAAGCGAACGCACAAACGCGCACTGTTCATAACTCATAGCACAGCAGCATAGCACATGCTATTGGAGCTGTTAGTCATAGTCGGCGGCAGAACTACATAAAAAGAATTCCATTTTTTTTTAATATTTTTTTAAATGCTGATGATACAATAATGAATAATGATACAACGCGATCACTGGAGTGGAGTCAGTGTAGCACAAATAAAAGTTATTAACTAAAAATATTACTAATTAAAAACAATGATCATAAAATAAAAAAATAAATCTTGATGAAATAGTGACTTGAGGGAAGCCGCTGTGTTTCTGCGGACTCTATGGAGCCGACCTTTTAAACGAGTTTTTTTTGACAAAAATAGCCGAACTCCGAATGCACTAATGTGGCGCCGTATCACGGTAAGTAACTAGTAATGTCAGACTCGAAATGTCTGCGATCTCAGCATGAGAATACTTCGAAATGGCCAAAGTAGTAACACCCCCCCCCCCCGCCGTACGCAACGCAGATTACGGTATCTTGGTGAGGCCGTTTTTTGCGGGAAAAATTTTCTCGCGGTCGGGGGTACGGTATCCCAGCTTTTGAGGGTTCTCTCCCTCACCAGCGGTTGGGGAGGGCATGCAGGGGGTGGGGGTTCATTACAGGAGGTAGGAGAGGTACGGTATAGTCCTCCCGCCTTCCAGGAGCGGCGCAATGGAGCTGGTTTTGGTACCTCCATTGTGTGGCGTTTTTCCAATCTTCAATTAGGTGGTTACGGTAGCGTTTCTTGCCGTGTGGCCCCTTATTTCTAGCGTTACGAATTTTTTCTGAAGTCGAGGTCGAGTTGCTGTTCCCGAGCCTGGTGGTGCTAGTGGTGGGGCAGCTGCACTGTGTCGCGTCGTTCGTCGTCAGCCTCCGATGGTGCTTTGCGCGTCGCTGTCAGTCATCAGCGTTTTCCCGCCAGTGCGTTGTTCACTGCCCTCCAGCGCTGAGGACGCGACTCTTGAGCGGCCGCCTGGACGAGGCCGACGCCGCCGCCGTCAAGGAGATCGACAGGAGCTTATGGTAACTCGACGCCTGCGCCCAACTCGCTGCGAATTTTAGAGGTTGGGTCGGCAGGCCGCCTCCGCGTGCTGTAGTTGGCGGCGATCGAAAGACGGCGCTCGCTCGTCCTTTGGGCGTTGGCTCGAGTCGGCTCTTCTCGTCTGGACGCCGATCAAGCTGACGATCCGCTTTTGCGATGCGCCCCCAGTCATCGGCAGTTATCTCTGTGAGTGCGTGCGTTCGTGTGCTGGTGCTGGCGCTTTTTCTATGCAGTTGTGTCTCAGGTTTTGAAAGAATCGGACGTTGGCTTCCCCCTATCTGGACGCCGCTCTAAGTGCCGAAGCTGCATCGCCTCCCCGTCGGCGCCATCAGCAACCATTCGTGAGTGCGTATGTGCATGTCTGTGTGTCGGTGCGGGCGCATTTGCAAGTCTTGCTGTCACTACCAGATCCAGAAGGGGTGGGGGCATGGCCCCTTCCAGTCAGGTAGGCTAGGGAGGTTGAGAGGAAGGACGAGCACAGGGGCAAAGTGGGCATTCCATGGATTAAGGCGCACAAAAGCGTTTCGCCTGTGCTGCTGTGGTTGGATTGCATTATTGTGTGTTGAGCAATGCAAATGCCGATGCCAGGCCTTAGGATAGACTTGCAATGAATGAACTCTCCCCTATGTCAGATTATCCTGGATCCGCTAGTGACCTCGATGTTGGATTGCTGTTGCAGGTTTCAAAGCGCCCCAGCCATCAAGAGCCTACGCATCGACGGCCCACACCAGGTTGTTTGCCTTGTTGTGCTTGCTGGTGTGGATCGGCCCCATCCATTGTTGCAGCCTCGTCGGAGTCAGCAGCTCTCTTCCCCACATCGGCACCAGCCATCCACAACCACTCCCTGAACGATCAGACACAGCTGTGATTCTGATGTGATCGCGGGTGGGGTCGTGTTGGTGAACTGTTGCTGTCTCTGACAATGGCTGTGATGCGACTGTTGGCTCTTGCTGCCCCGGGAGGAAATCGGGTCGGGGGAGTGGAGGGCCGCCCCTGTGCTGGGGAGTGGAGGGCCGCCCCTGTGCTGGGGGAGTGGAGGGCCGCCCGTCTTCTGGGGAGTGGAGGGCCGCCCCCCTTCCCCTCCACTTGGTGAGTTGGGCGACAAAGTGCAGGGCGGCAGGCCGGAGGCTGCCCGCCCTGCAGTGGGCGCCTCCGTCCTCAGCCAAGGCTTATGCTAACACAACTGTAGTTGAAGTCGTAGTGATCGTGGTGTGTGTGTGTGTGTGTGACGAGAAGAGCCGACTCGAGCCAACGCCCAAAGGACGAGCGAGCGCCGTCTTTCGATCGCCGCCAACTACAGCACGCGGAGGCGGCCTGCCGACCCAACCTCTAAAATTCGCAGCGAGTTGGGCGCAGGCGTCGAGTTACCATAAGCTCCTGTCGATCTCCTTGACGGCGGCGGCGTCGGCCTCGTCCAGGCGGCCGCTCAAGAGTCGCGTCCTCAGCGCTGGAGGGCAGTGAACAACGCACTGGCGGGAAAACGCTGATGACTGACAGCGACGCGCAAAGCACCATCGGAGGCTGACGACGAACGACGCGACACAGTGCAGCTGCCCCACCACTAGCACCACCAGGCTCGGGAACAGCAACTCGACCTCGACTTCAGAAAAAATTCGTAACGCTAGAAATAAGGGGCCACACGGCAAGAAACGCTACCGTAACCACCTAATTGAAGATTGGAAAAACGCCACACAATGGAGGTACCAAAACCAGCTCCATTGCGCCGCTCCTGGAAGGCGGGAGGACTATACCGTACCTCTCCTACCTCCTGTAATGAACCCCCACCCCCTGCATGCCCTCCCCAACCGCTGGTGAGGGAGAGAACCCTCAAAAGCTGGGATACCGTACCCCCGACCGCGAGAAAATTTTTCCCGCAAAAAACGGCCTCACCAAGATACCGTAATCTGCGTTGCGTACGGAGGGGGGGGGGGTGTTACTACTGGCCAAATTTTCGACGCACTTTCGGCGCACTTTTTAGGTTGAAAACTTTTTATAGTTATGTATTTGAATGTGTGCCGCTGAGGGTTGCACATTTGCCTGCCGCGCCAATGCAGAGAGTGAAATGGCTGTTTTTGGTTAGATGCAGCTTTGCGTTTTTGATGTACACCCTTCCGAAATGTAATCCTGCCTACGCTATGGAATCACTGGCGGATCCAGGATTTTCTGACAGAGGGGGGAGAAGATCCAGTTTTTTAAACCGCACAAACTACATTACTACGGAACAGACAAAAATGACGGGGTTTTTAGCGCCCTTACGAATCAAACATCAGTTGGAAGAGAACCACAGCGCCGCAGGCGAAAATGTTTCGCTTTTAAGTGCCTTAATCCAAGGAAAACGTATCTGCCCACTTCCCCTTGTGATCGCCCTTCTTTCCTTCTTCTCCCCCTGAACTCTCCCCCCTCCTTCCCCCCCCCCCCCACCCAAATCTGATCTGACAGGAGGGGGAGACCCCCCTCTCTCCCCCCCCCGTCTGGATCCGCTAGTGTATGGAATTAAATTTTTTCTGTGCCGTTCAGCCAGACCCGTCGTTGACGTGCAACGGTTGACTCAGGCGCGGCTATACGCTAGAGTCCGGCAGAAGGGGAGGGAGGGAGGCCGCGCGTCGCGATAGGAAGGGACGGCGGGAAGCGCGCGGCGCCGCTGCGGCGGGGGGTCTCCTGATCCCGTCCCGTCCTTCTAGAGTGGGAACCAAAAGGGGCTGCAGTTAATTTCTAGTACTCACATTTCGATTCGATCGATTGACACTCGCAAACGACGTGCCAAAAACTTGGCAGAAACAAAACACTCTTCGTTAACGTTTTCAAAAATTTCTCGGAAAGCGAATGCATATGCATACGTCGTACGACTCGATCGGTTTCCCCATTCAAATTCGGTTCTTTTGAGCAGCAAAGCTGAGGCTATCAGAATTTAGCACAAGCAGCTGAAAATTCCAAAAAAGCCACACTGACAAGTCGTTTCGTATTAAGGTTGTGGTGCTCCGACGCGTACACCCTGAGTGGTGTACTGACGCCTTCAAGCGTGTTGAAGAATAATTGCTGCGACACGCAGGCAACATTGTGCACTATTGTGCTCGCGCACGCCGTGTTTACAGCGGCGCGAACACTGCCAGACGATGACACGTTGCCCGAACATAGCGCACAACCTCAGAGGGCAGATTCCGATTAGATTTTATCTGCAACCCGCCGCCAACCGCCTGTCCTCATCGTGCTTTTTGAGGTCCGCGCTGTGCTCCGTGTCCAGTGCTCCCCGTCCGTCCACTGTCGCCGTACAGCAGACATAGGGTCTAGAAGACGTCTAGCAGCAGCAACAGTGCAGCAATGCTGTGCACGGCCAAAGCGCAAGTGGTCCTTTGGCTGGCACTCGCCTGTTGGCTGCAGCGCCCACTCGAGGTGCGCTGCAGGAGGGCGGCGCAGCGGAAGGGCAAAGAAGAGGACGCGGAGAAGGCGTCGCTGAAGAAGTGCAATCTGAGAATAGACTACTTTGACAGGGACAACGAGGCGCCGCTTGGTGCGCGCGTGCGTGCGTGCGTGCGTGCGTGCGTGCAGCAGTTTTAGCACGAGTGTAGGGCGTTTGCGCTGCGATGAGTGCCACCATAAAACGCCCGACAAGTGGTGTCGCTGTAGCCCACGTCCGTGCATCCTTGTTTATGCTTTCAGTTGCGGTCGTAAGGTTGAGAGGCACCAAGAAATTTCCACTTTCAAAAGGCTTCGTCCGTTTCGAGCAGCACCGCATCAACACGCCGACAAAAGTCGTTGGGCAGGTTTGCGTGTGTTTCGGCTTGCGTCTCCTTTCGACGCGACATTGCGTCACGACTCATTGTGTGTGTCGCGCTCGCGTCCAGTGTGAACACGCCGTTAACTGATTGATTCTGGTGCCTTCACTGAGTTTGCTTGTGCGCTCCGCTACCAAAGCCACGACGCAAAACATTGTTCTCATGATAACGCTATGTACCTACCAGGGGGGGGGGGGGGTGCCACTCCGCGCGTTTATAATAGGCGCGCGTGTTCAGTTTTTGCGCACTCGCCGCCGCTCGCTAACGCGCGGGCGGATTTGCACCAAAGTTGGGGGCTAAGTAGGAAATTTCACGGGCTACAAGATGGCGTTAACAGGTTTTAGCCGGTTTTGGAATTTTCGCGAGAACAGTCGCATTCTTCTGTCGCGGTGCAAAAAACGGGCTTTACCGTAATTTTTCACCCAGCGTGAAAGTTTTTATTAAAGGCCTAAATTAAAAATCTGAAAGACTACGATTACGGGTATTGCCCTGAAGTTAATTTCATCCCATTTTAGCTCTGCTCCAACTCGCACCCCCATGGCGGGCCGGGCCAAAAACTGAAAATCCACTTTTCGCGCCGATGGGTACCAAAACTTTCGGCGTTCGTTTCTAATCAAAAAATTGTTGGAATTTAACAAAATATGGGTTACGTATAACCGCCTCGACGTCCTCTTTCGAATGCCGCATCGTGCGCGCCGCTGCGCCCTACGGTTCGGCCGCACGGTGCCGATAAGCGATCTCGGGTTCCAAAATCGGCTAAAAATTCTAATTTTCTGAGTTCAGGTTCTCAGCGCTGGAGAGGAAATTCGCAAATCCGGGCTGTTATTTTCTTCCGACCCACTGGGACTACCAACTGGCCAAGCGGCGTCGCTCTGCGTGCAGCATGCCGAGTGACACCACGCGAAACGTCTGTTTTTTACCGATTTCCATTATATTTGATTTCTTTTAAACCTATTTTCTCACGCGTTTGTTAATTATATGCAAAACTTTTGTGCAATTTAGAATCGCCTCTGCCTGCCGAACAACCGGACGTGCGCTTCGACCAGGTTTGCAAACTTTTTATTTTCTTTGGTTTTGAGCACAGCCAATTCTGAAAGATGGAAAAGTTAAGAAAAATAAAAAGTTTGCAAACCTGGTCGAAGCGCACGTCCGGTTGTTCGGCAGGCAGAGGCGATTCTAAATTGCACAAAAGTTTTGCATATAATTAACAAACGCGTGAGAAAATAGGTTTAAAAGAAATCAAATATAATGGAAATCGGTAAAAAACAGACGTTTCGCGTGGTGTCACTCGGCATGCTGCACGCAGAGCGACGCCGCTTGGCCATGGTAGCCCCAGTGGGTCGGAAGAAAATAACAGCCCGATTTGCAATTTCCTCTCCAGCGCTGAGAACCTGAACTCAGAAAATTAGAATTTTTAGCCGATTTTGGAACCCGAGATCGCTTATCGGCGCCGTGCGGCCGAACCGTAGGGCGCAGCGGCGCGCACGATGCGGCATTCGAAAGAGGACGTCGAGGCGGTTATACATAACCCATATTTTGTTAAATTCCAACAATTTTTTGATTAGAAACGAACGCCGAAAGTTTTGGTACCCATCGGCGCGAAAAGTGGATTTTCAGTTTTCGGCCCGGCCCGCCATGGGGGTGCGAGTTGGAGCGGAGCTAAAATGGGATGAAATTAACTTCAGGGCAATACCCGTAATCATAGTCTTTCAGATTTTCAATTTAGGCCTTTAATAAAAACTTTCACGCTGGGTGAAAAATTACGGTAAAGCCCATTTTTTGCACCACGACAGAAGAATGCGACTGTTCTCGCGAAAATTCCAAAACCGGCTAAAATCTGTTAACGCCATCTTGTAGCCCGTGAAATTTCCTACTTAGCCCCCAACTTTGGTGCAAATCCGCCCGCGCGTTAGCGAGCGGCGGCGAGTGCGCAAAAACTAAACCGGAAAATCGGCCCAGTGGCACCCCCCCCCCCCCCTGGTACCTACGGACATTGCTCTTTCAGCTGTCGCTGCCGGTGAGTCGGAGCCGGTACGGCCTGTACGTGACGACGTTCGGCCGGCGGCACTGCAACGCGCGCCAAGCGAGGAACGCCACGCCTGGCTGGGCCGGCACCCACTACAACCCCACCGGCTCGCGACACGGAGAAGCGAGAAGCTGCGAAAGGTGCTCAAAAGGGCCGCGAACGAACGACACCGAGAACTCACCACCACGCATTCCAATTTTGTTGTGACGGCGTCTGGCAGCACCGACCGACAATCCCAGAGCAGTAATGTCCGCAAGCGTGACACAGATGAATTGATACTTGACAATCTGAGACACGCGCGCATTGTCTCAAGTGGATGTCGTCACTCAACTGCGACCACATGCGCAGGCACGTGGGCGACTTGGACCCGGTGTCCAGCGACGAGAACGGCAAGGCCAACTTCGTGCAGTACGACCAACGCATCGACCTCCAGGTGAGACGCACCACCGCAACGGAGCCTACGATGCCTAGAAAATCGAGGCTCGCGTCCTTCAGGGGCCCACCTCGATCGTGGGCCGAAGCGTCTCGATTCTGCTCCATTCGGACGACAACGAGCAGATGGACGCCCAGAGGGTCGCGTGCGGCGTCATCGCCTACGCCAATGGCACCAAGTTCGCGTCCTCTCTATCGCCATTCAACACACCCCCCCCCCCCCCCGCCCGCCCCACGTCCCGGTTCAGCTTCTCCGTGACCGACTACGCGCCGCCCCTCGTGAACGTGGAGCACTTGCCCGCCTTGCTCGTGTATTCTCTGCTGTTCTCATGCGCACTCTACGTCATATGCGAAAGGTTCTACAGTTCCTTCGGTCGCAACTACGTCATACACAACCAAGCGGTCAGAGAGAGACACGAGGTACAAAGGACATGCAGGACCCAGGCGTATGAGCGTATTGTATAACGATTCGCAAGTCTGATTTTGCGTAAATTGGTTTAAAACAAACAGGGCAAATGCTGACACACAACACAAACCTAATGTGCATTTCAGCGCCATCTCGTCAGGCGGCGGACCATCAACATGAACTTCAACTCATTCCACAAGTTTACTCTGCCTGAAAAGTGAACGCGTTGTTTCACCAGGCTATCTGAAAAGTAGCCCGACATTCTGATAGATCGCTGCTGACAATAGATAGTTCAACTGAATCTAGCCACTGGACTGCACTGCACACTACCCACCTGGACTGCGTGGCCGTATAGCGGCAGAGCAGCCAACAAGCGCACAATCCCAAGCCCATATACAGTTCATACCGTGCACATCCCTTCCGAGTAGGTAGTTTACAAAAGGGGGGTTACGCGACTGTCGACTCACAATCTTATATCACATTCGAAAAGACAAAGGCGTTCCATATCGCGTAAAGTGGCCGTAACATGTTGTGAATTCTGCCCACCAACACCACCTAGTATTTTGTGCACAAACTCTTACTTCGCGTTGACACCTTCATTCAGCCAGTTGAACTATCATTCCTGTTTTTTTTTTGTTTTGCTTTTCTTGATTCGTGACTCTCTCTTAACGACGCTGCGACTCGGCGACGAGACGGAGAATGTGCAGGAACAGATTGATGATGTCCAGGTACAGAGTCAGCGTCGCCACGATGTACTCTTCTGAAAGCAGATAGGTAACTCGCAAGCGTACAACACACTTGGAAATAAAAGCAAAAAGCGACAGAAAAAGCATCGGAAGCGCACCGGGCGACATTCTGTGCATGATCATCTGCAGGTCGAAGACGATGAAGAACGAAAAGAGCACCGCGCCTCCCGCAGCGATCGCCAACTCCAACACCGTGTTCAAGATGAACATCTGCAGGGGATTCTAAATAGACAACAAACCGCCAAGGATATCAAGGAACCTGTAGAAAGCCAGCGATCACGAGAATCCACAGCATCGAGAAGAGAGCGGCGCCCATCGAGCTGAAGTCTCTGAAAGGCGGCCACCAATCCCATTTTTTTTTAATTTCACTACTACGGGAACATGAACATCCCTGTGCCTCAGTCTTCAGTCCACGCCACCCTACGGGCCCCACAGAATGTTTCACCAGACGATAAATCGCTTGCTTTTGCGTAATTTTCAATGGTTTGTAATACGACACACCAAAATAACGGCACCTAGCCCCCATTTGCTAGCTTTGTTCGTACGTACGGCCTTGCCCAAATCAGGGCGAGAAGGGAGGGAGAGAGTGCGTGCCTGGTGGTCTGGAGGGTGTAGACGGTGAGCGCGACCACGACCGCGGCCGTCAGCAGCACCGCCTCGATCACGATCGCCTTCTCGTACAGCGCCACTGCAATGCCTTCATGCATCCATATATCCGGGAGTCGATTCAACCCAGATAATCAAAGTCCTTTCTCTATTGGGTCAACAACCAACGCAGTGGGCACTCGTACCGACGACTCCGACCGCGACGCTCTCAAAGACGGTGAACGCCATGAGGAGGCAGAGGTTGACGGGGTAGCTGTCGCGTTTCACCATCGCTCCGATCAGAGTGCCGATTGAGCCGAATAGGCAGACCGGCATCAGCCATGGCCTGCGCACGTACGCACGCGGTCTTCACTGGCACGCAGGCACGCACGCGTGCAGGCTGCAGGCACGTACAGACTGTGCACGCTGTTGCTCAGCAGGGGCACGAACATGAAGAGCGAGCCGATGACGAGCGTCAGGAGAAGCTGGACGCTGAGCAGGCCCAGCACCTTGCGCAGAAAACCTGTAAGCAAGCCGCATGTAATGGCACTTATAACTGGGTACGACTCGAACATATTCGGGCGCAGAATAGATCTTGAGCATAACCCGGAGCCCTTCGGCCGGAAATTCGCTACGAAACGGTAGGGGTAAAACCATCAGTCCGCAAAACCGGTTCAACCTAATCGCCAATCTACCCATTCTGATGGAGACTCTCGCCGCGGCGACGCTGCTGCCGTGCAGGAATTCGTCCATGTCGTCGAAAAAGAGGCCCTTCTCAGGCGGCGCTGCCGTCTTAGGCTTGGCCGCAAACGTCTTTTTAGGCGGTTCAGGCTGAACGGCCGCCCCACCATCCGCCGGGTAAGGCGGGGGCTCGGACGACACGCCGTCCACAGCCTCCATCAATGGAATCACCGTCGACATTTCGGCAAGCCCTAAACAACACTGGAGAAAATAATTAAACGGGACGGAACACGTAATTCACTAAAAGCAGAGTATGAAACATTCGTCTAGGGAATAAATAGTGCATGTGTACATTAAGAAACAGAATACTGAAATAATCTCAAGGTGGTGTCTGCGCAACGAGGATTACTGCCACGTCAATTAAAACTGCAAAGATAGCGCAAGAGCAACTCAGTGTCAGCACGCCTCTGTGCCTCAACAAGAACGCTTCATTCCCGCAACCGCTCTCTCACGCGTCAACGAGTGGGTAGCGATCAACAACCGCGTTTTCTCACACGGCCCTCTCCCTACAACAAATAATCACTCATGGGGGGGGGGGTGCTTAATCGAATAGTGAGAAGCCCATGTCCTCGTCGCTCTCGGGTTCATCTTCCGGTTCGGGGGCCTTTGCCTCCTCGGCTGCCGGCTTGCCCGCCGCCGCGACTGGCGCGACCGCTGCTGCGAACTTGCTCGGGTCCAACAGGTACTCCTTGAGCTGAAAGCGCCAGGGGCAATACGTGTAGGTTCTAGGGGGTCTAGGGTGTAGAGAGGGGGCAGGGCGGGGGGGGGGGGGGGCTGGCCTACCTGTTCGGCCTCCTTGAAGGTGACATCGGTGACCGCGGCGACGGCCATGAGGTTCTTGAGGCCGCTCGCGATCGAGTGGGGCGCGCTCGCGAGCGTCGGGTAGTCGATGGCCAGCGACACGCTAGCCACGTTCGCCACGCCCTGCACACAAGATGGGTGGGTTTCAACAAAGTGCGTGCGTGCGCTCGTTCGCGAGTGCCTCGGACTGAGCAGCAGACAGACCTGAAGGAACTTGGCCCTGATGTCGTCGGGCGTGATGTCGAGCACCTCGGGCGCAAAGATGGCGCCCGCCTCGTAGACCTGGCGACGTTTCGTTTAAAATGTTCAATCAGAGAGAAAAATCGACAATTTACACCGAACCTGTCTGACGACGAGGCCGTAGCTGAACGGCTGAATGCCCAACATGTTGAGGAGCGCGGCCTCGCTCGCGCCCACCTTCTCGTCCACCTTGATCAGGTGCACCTCGTTCTGAAAAGGGATCGATATCCATCGATAAGTCGCTAAAATGACATCGAGAGGGACGTACGAGGATCTCAATGGTGCCCTTGGAGATCTTGGTGGGGATGGAGAGCGCCTGGAAGAACGAGGTCTTCTCCGGGCCCATGCCCGTGTTCTGGGGCGGAAGGTGCACGTCTGCAATCACAATCCAAGTACACGCGTGCGTGCGTGCGTGCGTGCTGGGGTGTGCGAGCGGAGACGCGACGAACCGATGGGCGCGATGGCACCGGCCTTGGCGGGCGCGGCCTTTCGGTTCTTGAGCAGACGCTCGCGAACCTCAGAGAGGTCGCCGGTCGTGAAGACGAAGCCGACATTCTCCACGATGTGCGGCAGCAGCCTTAACAGGTTAAACAGATAAAAAAAAAAATAAAAAATTGATAGTTCACTTTTCCAAATCCGGATTCTTGGCGGCGTGACCGCGGATCGCCTTGCGGATCATCGTGTTCTTGCCCAGCAAAATGTCGGCGTGACCTAAAATTTGAAGATTATCGATACATTATCGATTAAATTAAAACCCAATTTAATTAGAACATTTCCCACCACGCATGTCGCCCCGAATCTCCTGCATCTGCTTCGAGCCGACATTGTCGACGCCGACGATAAAGCACTTGGGGTATTCGTCCAGAAATTTCTGAAGGAACAATTTTCAACAGTTACAAAACAATAAATTTAGCTAAAAAACCTGGAGCTTGAGGAAGTAGCTGGCCTTCCACTGCTGCTTGTCTCTTCTCACCATCTTGACGTGTGTGAAAAGTTGCCCACAAACGGGTTTAAAGACGCAGCTAGCAGCGAAGAACTATTTTTCTGCGGCGAGAAGGGAAAAAAATCTGAGATACGGTATTCCACAAGCAACCTGCGTAAATTACACCCAAGAAGTATTTTATGTGTTCGGAAGTTTGGTATCCTTACCACAACTCCTTTGGGATTCGCTCGCTTGCTAATTTGTCATTAATGACACCACGGTATCGCAGCAACAAAAACATGGATATTATCAAATTACTATTTCATCAGCCGTTGTAGGGCGTGGTTCGTAGTTTCCTAATTGAAAACCATCTCATCGTAGTGTATGTAACGTAGTCCAAGGTGTATGCAGTACGGAGCATAGCAAAAGTAGGGTGTACCTACACGTACGTACTGAAAGAGCCTGCGTGCATTGCTTTTTGTTTCACAGTAAGTAAAAGGAAAAGCGAAAGTTCCAACAGCCAATACGCAAAGCTAGGTACTACCTCCAAACTCGTAGGCTTGCAACATGAACAACTCCAAATATTCAACAGAACACAACGCAATCACTAAGCATGCTCAACATTTCTAGAACCAACATGTCCTTTTTGCTTCAAATCACCCTCCCTTCAACGCGAGGCCTTTCTTTTTCAAAACGGCAACTTTGTCGGAGAATCTGACTCCGATTTGAAGGTTGCGCCAGTGCGCGGTGAGCTTCCAAAAGGCCGACTCGACGAAAAACAGCTCGTGAGAGGGATAGTCAGGGGCCAATTGCTCGATGTCCACACCCGCGTCGTCAGCGCCCACCAGGAGGTAGTCGAAACGAGACAACTCCTCTCGCGACAAATTCTCCGACTTGTCGTAGCTAAATCGAGACGGAAATCATGGTAGCGCGGAGGTTGCAAAGAAACGCTGCGATTGGAACTACGAAAACTCTCGAACCACTGTTCAACTGGAGTCAGTCGGTTCGGTCACCAACTCCGTCAGGCAAGCAAAAAATTCGCTAACGGCACACGCACGCACATGCACGACTCTCAATTCAGTGCTTGTTGCGTTTCCTCGTCTAGCGTGCACAAGTCCGCTTTCTCTCTTTCAAGATCGAGAGCTTCTTGCAAGAGCACAACACAAGTGTTTTTTTTTCCTCTGCGGCGGGCGGCGCTCGAAAGACGAGGCGCGTTTGCGCGAGACGGATCGGATAGATCGCCTGTGTAATCGAGTCGAGTACAGAGCGGGGAACGCGCGCGCATCTTTTTTTTGACGCCGCGATCCAAATCCCTTCGCGCCGATCGCGGATGCGTGGCGCGCCGCCCGCAGCCGAACGATCCCCCTTAAATTCGAGCCAAATCTCGTACGGAGCATTCAAAAAATCGACTAGGAGTAGTCCGTTTCAAAATCACAAGCATCATCAGAACCTCATACATAGAATGTCGGCCAAGTTGGTGGTGGGCGCGGCGGTTGCGTGCAGCGGCTTGGCGATCTTCGCCTGCCTCGTCGTCGTCCCCAGCCTCTACAGGACGATCAACGAGCTGCACGACGACATACTCGCCGACATGCATGACTTCAAGGTGGGCCTTCCAGCAGGCTCTCTGCGCTCTCTCTGACGCCGTTTGAGGGACTGTATTTTTCAGCTAGACACGACAAGCAGAAAAGTTACTTTGGGGCCACGTGTACAACGTACCTAGTAGCTAAAACTCCACTCCCTATCCCCCGGAACACATTGAGTTACGACGTCGACACCCTTTGAAGTTGGTTGCAAACGCAGCTTGCAAAGCTCTGCAGCAAACAAAATAACAGATATAGGAAGTCTGACCGCAGAGGACCATGAATGGTAGGTAGGTAGGTCGCTTTCACAGTGTCGAGAATCAGCCAACCACAGCCTCACTGAGTCGGCGCCAGAGATGCAGCTCATTTTTTTAGCGCTGCCTTCCATTTCACTCAATTATAAGGCTAATTAGGTAATTGTTGGCAAAGATTTACCGCACGCAAAAAAAAAACTGATTTGGAATCCATGCGTCCCCATTGTCCCCGTGGCGCATTGACCTAACACTCTAATCCAATTCAATCCAATTCAAAGCACTCTAATTCACGTTGTCAGCATACGGGCCCTGTACCGCTTGTGACATAGGCAGAGGTACAGCTAAATGTTTCAAGCACCTCGGTGGCGTTTTGAGAGTAATGGACAAACCAAAACCCCGGATACTTACGTGTCTCACCCTGTACATGTAGCCATGAACTGTACATGTACATCCAGTGTCAGAACAAAAGCAGTGCAATAGCGCTGAAAGCCACATTCCACAACTTTCAGACGCAGACGGACGACGCGTGGAAGGAGATGATGACTCTGCAGCTGCACACCAGGCCCGTCGGACCACGGGTGCCCTCCTTCGCCGAGACGATTCAACGAGCCAAGAGAGCCGCCGACCCCGTCTGCAGTACGGCCTCTGCTTTGTTTCTCGACATTTCTATAGACCCCAGCTCTAAACCACTACTGCAGGGCTGTCTGCGCACTACCATTATTGCCCTTTTCAGCATGCGAAAATAGAATTTTTCGAGCTTTCGACCGAATACGGTGCTGGGGGCCAATCCATACATAGCTTCGAACTTCTCCACTACTTACACCTTTGCACATGACGGGGCCCTTCCTCAACGGAATGGTAAATGGTACGAAAAGTGGGTTGCAGACTGCGTGGAGGACAACGTGTGCCCTGCCGGGCCAAAGGGTCCGCCTGGTGAGCCGGGTGACGACGGCAAGACCGGCGAGCCGGGCTTGGACGGAACACCCGGAAAGCCTGGCGAGGCGATCGTCATTCCCGTCGGGCCCAGCAAGTGCCTCGTCTGTCCCGCCGAGAAGGGGCCCAAGGGAGACCCAGGCAAGCCGGGCGACTCAGGAGACAAGGTGCGCTGCGCTAGCAGCCGTCAGTCATCAGTCATCATCATCACTCGTTGACCCTGGCAAGCGACATGTAGGGAGCCGATGGCCCACCCGGGCCACCCAGCAAGGGAAAGGGCGAGCCCGGACCGGACGGCGAGCCTGGCGACGCAGGCCCGCCCGGCCTCGAAGGCCCGCCCGGTCCCGTGGGTCCGGCTGGCGACGACGCGACCACCGGTGTGGCCGGAGAGCCTGGCAAGCCCGGCAACCCTGGCACGTCTTCCACGTATGGTTTTCTGGCCAAATTCGAGCACCGCCGGAATTTTCAGGAAGCGAGGGCCCGCATGGTGACCCCGGCGCGCCTGGTGGGCCGGGCGGAGATGGGGGCCCTGGCGGTCCGGGACCTGCTGGGGCGGCCGGCGGCAAGGGCGGCGACGGTGAGCCGGGAGGCGCGGGCCCGCCGGGCGAGCCTGGCCTGCCGGGCGCCGACGGCCAGTACTGCAGCTGCCCGCCGCGCAGCAAGTCCATCCAGGAGCCGTCAGTCACGAGCGCGCCCTAGCCACGCTGAGAAATCTTAGGAGCCACATAAACACAACTCTCATTGCAATGTTCGTTCTCTGAGTACTCAAGTACAGCACAATGTACGGTATTTATTAGTATCGACAAGCGCGAAAGTAAAATATGTAGCATATCTGTGTACTTTTTTAGTAGGTATTACTGAAGGCGCGCAAGGCACTGTGCAAGAATTGAAGAAATATGACCAATATAAGAAAATATAAGTTCAGGCGGCGTGAGAGATGAATAAGAAATGGACCAACTGAAGAGGACACACGCACGCATGCACTGTTCACTGTACAGCTTCTGCGTATCGACGTAGATCAACTCTTGATTCATCAGGAGACACACAAACACACAATCTAAGTGTCAGAGTTTGGCTGTAAATCTGAGCGTATCCTTCTTGCGAGAAGGATACGCTCAGACGCCGACGCGTCCTGCCTTCGCCATTCCCACAGCGCACGGCTGCATGCATGCCCTCAATTCGCCCACCCCGCGTATAATTCGGTGACTCGTTGCATTGTGCGCAAGTGAATCTCTCTTCACGCTCTGCTTACCGACGCTGCTCCGTTAGACGACGACGCGAACGGACGGGAGCGCTCAAGCGCAGCGGCGCCTCCTCCTCGGCGGTTGCTTCGTGCGCGCGCGCGCGCGCGCGCCTTCGGAGCCAACGAGGCGCGACCGTTGCAGTTGCGGCGCTGACGCCGGCGGCGCAAAGGAGCGCTTGCGTCGACCGACGCGCGCCGATGCGTCGCGCGCCCTCGTCGCGGATTCAAAAGGCGCGCCCGCCGCACGCGGCAGAGCACTCGCACCCCCGCGCTTTTCTCGTTCCAAAAAGTCACTGCTCAGCAGAATAAGAGCCGAGTATGTCGGCCAAGTTGGTGGTGGGCGCGGCGGTGGCGTGCAGCGGCCTGGCGATCTTCGCCTGCCTCGTCGTCGTCCCCAGCCTCTACAGGACGATCAACGAGCTGCACGACGACATACTCGCCGACATGTACGAGTTCAAGGTATGCGACAAAGGCCGTTTGGAACACGGTGTAGTCGCAGTGACCGATTTCTCAGTGTCTCCAAGACGCCAGGAACCTTTCAGATGCAGACGGACGACACGTGGAAGGACATGATGAGCCTGCAGATGCGCGCCAAACCCGCCGGCCGGCAGGCGCCCTCCTTCGCTGAGACCATCCGCCGAGCCAAGAGAGCCGACGCCGTCTGCAGTGCGTCCCTTGCACTGCTTCGATTCTAGAACTACCTACCAAAACAGCAGTGGTGCTACGATCGATTTACTTGCAGACTGCGTGAAAGACAACGCGTGTCCAGCCGGACCTCCTGGCGCGCCTGGCGAGCCGGGCGACGACGGTGCGGACGGTGAGCCAGGCAAGGACGGCGAGCCCGGCAAGGACGGCGAGGCGGGCACCTTTGAAGTGGGACCCGGCAAGTGCCGCAAGTGCCCCGCCGACAAGGGACCCAAGGGAGGAGTCGGAGACCCCGGCAGTCCCGGCCCCAAGGTACTTCTTGAGCGCGTGCATTTGGCTTCTGGAACAAAGGGAGGACACGTGACACGCCGCTTAGGGACCGAAGGGCGACGACGGCACGCCAGGCAAAGGCAAGGGCGATCCCGGCCCGCCAGGAGAGGCCGGCGGCGCCGGAAAGCGGGGCGATGCCGGCCCGGCCGGTCCTCCCGGCGAGGCGGGCGACGACGCGACCACCGGCGTCCAGGGCGGCCCCGGCGAGCCCGGCAAGCCCGGTACGCACTGTTGCCTCTGCTCTGCAGCACACAGCGTCAAGTCGATTTTCTCCATCGCAACGCTTCTTTCAGGCGCGGCTGGCCCGCCCGGCGACGCTGGCAAGCCGGGCGCGGACGGCGGGCCCGGAGGTCCAGGGGGCCCGGGTCCGGCCGGTCCGGCCGGCGGCAAGGGCGGCGACGGCTCTCCCGGCGGCGAGGGCCCGCCCGGCGAGCCTGGCCTGCCCGGCGCCGACGGCCAGTACTGCAGCTGCCCGCCACGCACCACCATCTGAGCAGTGCCGACTACTCCCCACGGAACACGAGAAAGAACCATCTAGAACAATTCAACCAGCCCTGCTCCTGCTACTACTCTTCCTGCTCCTCTATGGACAGTCTCAGGACAACGCACGTAGAGACAACAATTAGGGCCACACTACTGCGATTAGTAACGGCTTCTATAGTTTCTGTACCGCGCAAGAGTAGAAGAAACAAAGAATTGGCGTGCATGACGACGTGGCGCATTGGCTCAAACGGAAGCACAAACGGACACACACACGCGCGCACCATGCACCGCTCACCAACCTCCACTTTGGCAGTTCTTGCCAGAATTGGGAAACGCCAGTTTGGGCGCAGAAGACGTCAATGTGCACTGACCTGTCCATCTGGGACTCGCCGTTCTCTGCAAAACGGCACAAGTTGTCCAATTAAGTTAGTTTCGCTCAATTTTTAAATTCAAATTACAATCGCATATTCGCAACAACCTCTAGAAATCTCCGTGAGCTTAAAAAGCGCCTGTCCACCGGGATAGTTGTTGACCGAAAAGTACACGAAAGCTGCGCACATTGCAGCGTTGATCACCAAAATGCCACAAACGCAGAAAGCTAACAGCTTCTGCCAAAGGCCTTTCATGCGAGTTTTCCATCTGAACAATAAATATTGCAATACCGTAAACCCTCTAATTGTAGGTGATAGAGAGATCGTGAATGAGAGTGTACGAAAACGCAAGCGTGTGCGTAATGTGTATGTACATACAAGAATCCATGCGGTCATCGGCATCAAAGCTCCCCACACATTGGGCCCTTCCAAATTCTACCCCCTCAATTGCCCCTCTTACGGGCCGAATGAAACAATTAGCCCCTGGGGGGGGGATATTTGTAGTGTTTCAGTGTTCGACTGCCTCTCGTGTCAGCAACGAATCCAAGGTCCGCTCACAGTCTATCGGCCGCGCAAGCGACCGCCAAATTGAGTATTGGCACTGCGTAGAGGATAAATCGTAGCTCCTTGTGAGGCAGACAGGAGTACAGTAGTATAAAAGCGACCACGCTCAAAGTAATCGCTCTCACGCGCCGCTCCAATAAAAGACCCAGGGGCACCAATAGAAGGGCCAGGCCGCAGCACCGTGGCAGCGCCGAGTAGAAATACCACAGGAATGGCAATGTCTGAAATGCGTAGGCGTGCGTGCGTGCGTGCAAGGAATGCCGTTCTTCCAAGGAGGCACACACTCCCCACTGGTGGCTCTTGTTCAGCACAACATTGTAGTACCACACTTCGAATTCGGGCCAAATCGGTCTGCCCCACATCGCCGAATCAATCGGCACGGTAACCACTAAATATACGTACTACCGCAAAAAAAACGTAACGCTAATCGCAAACAGACCTAGTGACAGGGTCGCGCTCTGAACCCCATATAATATCGCGTGGTGCAGAGGCAATTTTCCACTCCAAACGTACGGCATAAACAAAGGGGCGTATAGCAATAACAATTCAGCTCTAAAAACATAAACGTCAAAAACAAAAAAAACAACAATGAGCAAACGGTTACCTAAACACAAGAAGACTAGAAGTAGCGCAATAGACGGCGATTTGATAGCGTTCTTCCAAAAGCGCAGCGTAAACCAACAGAACTAAATCAAAGAAAAACCGTAAACGTGTACGATTCTACGCCTTTTTTGTGATTTTCTTAACTGAAAGAGATGTGCGGTGCGGCTTTATACACGCATAAGGCTACTACACACATAAGTCAAACAACCCGTGTCCTAATTACTGTACTATAATTAAACAGACTGTATGTACTCTATTTGTACTGAGGTTACATAACATACATACAGGTTACATACATACATACATGTGCACGGACTTGACAAGCGAAGAGAGCGCACACCGAAGCAGAAGGCGAACGTATTGGGCAGCATTCTGGACGCGTAGAAGGGCAGATGAAATTGTGTGGCTGTGAACAGAAAGAGCCACACTGACACAGACTTTCCAAACCGGTTCGCAACGGCCTTCGCCAACGAATCGAAACTGGTAACAAACGCATAGCCCAGCACGACTCGTGCTGAACCGTTTCTGGTTCGTTACAACAAAATGTTTTAAAATAAGGCTCATTTACCAGCCAAATTACCCACCGGCGCAGAGGAAGCCATTGTGGTCCAGAAACTGACCAAAGGCGCTTTTTACCAACTGCAAGACCACCGAAATGGCGGCGGAACCGAAAAACGTCCGGGGAACAACGCCAGGAAAGGTCTTGTGATCAAACTGAACAAATAAAATCATCTGCACGATTTCTCAACTTCACTCTCAACATCAGTGTTATGCGTACAGAAAGGATCAGCCTCGAAAATATATGTGTACAGAGGACAGAGTCTTCGGTCGGAGGAGGTGGGGAGGGGGGAGGGGGGGGGGGTCAGAGTGCACCTTCTAGAGTAGAGGGCAAACTCCCCACCTTAACCTAACGTGCATCGTCAACGTTCAAGGCATTTGTGTTCAGATGTGTTTTTAAAAAGATTGACTTTCTTTTGTACAATGACTGAAACATTACTTTGCAGAAAAAAAAACGAACCAACTCATTTCAGAGGTGCATGCACAAATCACGCGATTCCATCACGCAACAGAACCGTACCTGCGTGAGATTATTGATTCCGACAAAGAGAAAGTCGTGAGTCGCCTGTACATTGAACGACTCCTCCACTTTCGTGAATGGCGCAATCAGTAAATGATGTAACACAGCGAATTTCAGCAGATTTTTTGGAATGTTCTCCAAATATTTCGTCGAGAGCATTTTTCGTCAAACAAATTATCTACGGACGAGTCTTCTTCTTAATTTAATTAATGAATGAATGTGCGAATTTCGAAGGTTGACAAAACGACACACAGAAGTGTAATGGTCATCAGCTCAAATGAAACAAGAACGTAGGCCGCAGAAAAGCTTTATTTATAACACACTACACATACCAACAACTATGTATGCACTGTGTTGACGCGTTTGCTATAAAATTTGGCATGGCCCGATCGATTATTTCGATACCACAACCACAATACACTGTAAGGCAATAAAAAAAATGTGTTTAGGTATCTAAGACACAGTTACTAGCAAAGGCTCCTATCGCTTTTCAGCTCAAACAAACGCACACTCGTGCTTCGAGGAAAAGCGAGATGTCAGAGTCAGACCGCCTTTGAACCAGTTTAGTTCTGGCACTTTTTCCGAGGTGCTGACTACGCGACAAGCGATCAGTATCAACCTAACCCACGTGTGCTGTCATGTCGAGTGTTCGCCTCGCGTGGGCGTGGTGTTCGAGAGGGCGTCAACGGCCATGCGAAGGCCCGCGACGCGCCCGGCCAGCAGCTGCAGGCGGGCACGGGCCGCGGCCGCGGGCCGCTCCTCCAGTCGCTCGGACTCTTCCCGGCCGCGTCTCAAGCTCGTCTCCAGTCGGTCCCGGCGCTTCAGCAGCGCCTCCAACGCTTTCTGCCTCACGGACGGCTGAAGCGAAGCCTGCCGGCCCCACGTCTCGCAATGCAAGCACCGGCACGCAGGCACGCACCAAGCCCTCGACTCTGAGCTTGACCATGGCCACGTGGGCGTCCCCCGCGGCCGACCCAAAGCCCGAGTAGACGGGCAAGTAAAAGGCGTTGCGCCCCAACGACTCCAGTTCCATATTCTCGGCGCGGATGTTGAACGTATCGCCCGCGGCCCGCAGGTCAAAAGTGGCCGGCTGCGGCGCGTCGGATATGTCGACTCTGGCCAGCCACTGGAACTGGGCGGCCATCCGAGCGTACACCTCTCCCACCGCCTCGTCGCAATACAGCACGCCTGTAGACAGCCCAATCGCGTCCTCAACGACGTAAAGAAACAACTCTGAAGACCAAAACCCAACCGGTGCAGGACTGCGACTTGCTGACGCCCGCGTCCTGTCGGAGGCGCTTGACAGCGTTGGCCAGCTGCAGCATCGCCACGACGTCGCCGTTCAACCTTTCCAACTAAAAACACGTCGGTACAGAAAATGTTTTAAGGCATCCATATAGCATGCATGCAAGATGCGACACTACTCGAGTCGCGTACGACGCTTGAATATCTCAGACCTGTGGGAGCTGATACAATTATACGGAGGATGCAGTAGCACACGTGCAGACGGTTTGGGCACATGACATGACTTTTGGCGCCGCAGGCGAAAATTTTCAATATTAGCTGCTGCGCCGTCCCCAAATTTCAAAGAATTTTGTAATAATCGTCGTCCAAAAGCATGCGCCTCCCTCAGGCAAAAAATTTGGATTTTCAATGGTCTTCTGTGCATTTTTCATTCAAAATATCTGCGAACCTGTCTGATTTTCCCCCATACGTCAGCTTGTCAGCTTGCATCCCATACGCCCCCTTACGTGCCTTGGATAAGGAAGACCCTCCATAAATGCCCTACTTTGGATGGCCGCCTGGCATAAAAGATGGGTGCTTAGTCGAAACACAGGCGTCCACTCCTACCCTACAGCGCCGCAGGCAAAAAATTTGCACTTATGGATGCATTATTCTAAAGGAAACGCTTTAAAATGGGTTCGATTCGCCTTCTGCCCCCTGCGCCTGCCTCCCTTTGCCGACAACGACAGGTGGGGGCATGCCCCCCTGCCCCCCGGCTTTGGATCCGCTAGTGATCGTTTCGCTTTCGATCGAACGTACCAAGATACAAGTGAGCGGAAAGGGGAACTCGGTGTCAACACCTCTGTGTGCGTACCTCTTCTCCGGAAGTCGACAGGCTCTTCCGTAGCGCGTCGAGCAGTGGCACGCATCCGGCGCTGTTGGCCACGTACTGTCGCAAGTCGGTCGCGACCAGTGGGGCAAACGGCTCCATCTCAAGCAGCAGGGCGCCCAAGATCGCGTTGAACGTGCGCGCCACGGCCAGCTTGCCCTCCAGTGAACCCGTTTCCTCACCCTGGGCGGTCAACACCGGTTTCGTCGCCTCCTGAATATAAAACTGTGGTGTCGTACGGATTCGATTCGATTCGATTCGATTTATTTTAACGATGACAAACGCCTGACACAGCAATAGTGCCGTTAACTGCGAGAGCAGGGCGCGCCATCGGTCAAAGGAAAAGATACAGAATACACATAGTGCTCGAGATGGGGAATAATTGGACTTTACCTGATATCTATGGAATGATCGAAATTGTTTCTACATAGAAACTCGTGAAACTCGGACGAATCGACATGTCTTTGGAACTGTGTGGGGCTGAGATCAAAGACGTGTTGGGGAAGGGAGTTCCAAATTTTGGCAGTGAGGTACAGAAAGGAATGAGATGTAGACACTTTGGAAGGGTTGAGATCGATCTGACGGTTATGATTGAGACGAGAACTGCGACGCGCTTGTACCATTGGGAGGAAGGGAGCGAAGAGATTCGAATTACGAGAGAAGAGAAGGGAGTGAAAGAACCGCATACGTCGGGTTAGAACAATGCGGCAGAGGGGGGGGGGGTGTCGCCGCAGAGGAGGGGGTAGGGGGAGAGATAGTCGTTTCTGAGCGCGCGCGGCATCTGCCGCTGGACTTTCTCCACGTTCTGCCTGCTGTACGCTGGCCCCGGGAGCTCTTTCGATCGCATTCACCATCGCTTTTACAACACGACAGTTCTGCTGCAGCCGTAAATGACGTGAATGGGGGGGGGGGGCACTCCCTCACGAGGTAGACGTCGCAGAATTCGTTGAGAAGGAACGTCTCGATCGCCTGCACGCCGCGATGCAATGCGATTTCTTCGAAGGCGCCCTTTACCGTCGCCCTGCACGCGTCGAATCGAGCCAGGATCCATCGCTCCATGATACCCAGCTGGTCGGCTGCTATTTCGGTGTCCTCCTCCATCACTTAATCAAAACATAAGAACTGCGCGGAACTGTGGGAATCGCACGCCCGCAGTGCAGTGCGTACACACTCGTGTTTGACACGACTCGTGTTACCTGTCCTTTGCGGCGTCAACACCTTGGACTGTCTGACGCCATAGAGTACGGCATTGTGCAGCTTGTTGAAAAGGCGTGCGGCGTCTACGGCTGTCGTCTTGCTGTAGTGCACGGTGTGGTCGGCCGTCAGGTCGTGCCGCAGCAGCGACCAGCGCAGTCCGTCCGAGCCGCACGCTGCAGAACATTTCAAGGGCAGGCAAATTGAAAAGACAACAATTAAAAAAAAATTGGCTCACGCAGCTTGATGTCAGGGTCGGTACCGTCGACGATGGCGAGCGGGTCGACGGCATTGCCGAGCGACTTGCTCATTTTCTTTCCGGACGCATCGCGGAGAATACCGTGCAGGTACACGCGCTTGAAGGGCGCCACACCGCCAGTGAAACTGCAAATTACAGACAATATCGCGTTCGCATCAGACGTGGCTAAGCTTAGTCGTTTGTAAACTCAAGTTGGGAAAAGAAAAAAACGTTTCATTTTTTCCATAAATTGACTTGTTCAATTGTCCATTACAATTGAGCTTCGCACGGCAGTCGATCGAACCGTGAGTGCGCAAGTTGTCAGACGGTGTGTCTCGCCGCGCCTGCCAAACCTACTGCAGTCCCAGCATGGCCATTCGGACCACCCAGAAGCCGAGGATGTCGTGGCCCGTCTCCATCAGGTCCAGCGGGTACACTGTCTCGTCCAATTTCTACAATTCTTTTTTCATGTGCAACATTAAAAAAAAAACTTTCGTTAATCACCTTCTCCGGCCAGCCGGCTACGACCAAGGGCACGAGGGCGGAGGAGAACCAGGTGTCGAGCACGTCCGCGTCTTGCACTACGGTAGAATCACTGGAATAATCGCCCCGCGCTCTTATTAGAGACTCCGAGCTGTCGAGCGAGTCGGCAGCGACCCAATGCGCAGTTTGGGAGCCGCTAGAGAAGGAGCAGGCGTTTTCGCATGCACGCACGCACGCACTGACTCGTTGTGGGAGCTCCTGAAGAGGGGCATACGGTGTCCCCAGACGAGCTGTCGACTGAGGCACCAGTCTTGGCTCGACTCCACCCAATGCCTCCACGTCTGCCTTTGCCAGGCCGGTTGCAACTAAAGTGGGTGCATTACTTTTGCTCTGCACCGCCAAAGCTGCCAAGCTCATAGGCAAACATACCAAAAGAAAAAGCTGTGGGTTTGCTTTAAAAAAATATTTAAAAAAAATAAATCGTTCTTACTGCGATCCTGCCGCTGTCGACGGCTTCTAAACTCCTCTGTCCCATTTCTCGGCAGTCCAGATACCACTGCGGTCTGTAAGCCGAATTTTATGGTGCCAATATGATGCTATACGCTTCTATGTAGTTACACTTGTGAGGAAACGGCACCTGAGCATGGGTTCTATAAGGTCGCCTGTTCTCGAGCAGACCGGTAGCTCGTGCTCTACGCGCTTCTGTCCACAGTGCAGACCGATTTGCCTCATGAACTCTGTCACCTCGCGCTTCGCCCGAAACCGGTTCAAGCCGTCCAACCAGTCCACGTCCGGAGTCCGCATGTGGCCGTCCCAGCTGATGCAGCCCTAAACCCATCGTGTGTCCCAATCGCCCGAAGACGCAGAATTATAGGCCTACCCGACGGTTCTCCTCCGACAAGAGTCCGTGATCCCTGGCGATCTCAAAGTCGAGCGCCGAGTGGGCGGGCGTCACCTTGAGCGCGTTGCTCCGGCCAACAGAGTCCAACCTGACGCGCTCGTCACCTGCACACGAGCACGCGCGTACGTGCGTGCGTGCGTGTGTGCGTGCGCGCCGGTGCATGCTTCCCACCAAGGATGGGCAGAACTTTCTGCGTGATGGGATGTGTCACGCAGCGACCAATGTACTGAGAGTGGTCAGCGTCTCCCGGATTGACGGCCAACGCAATGTCCGCAGGCATCGTTTCCGGTCGCGTCGTCTCCACCTCGAGAATTCTGCACAACTTTCGGTTCCGCGTAGAACGCACGCACGCACGCACGCACGCACGCGCTGTCTCACGTGTTAGGTTCATCCGCCAATCGATAGCCGAACCGGTAGGACCAGCCCAACTCCACGGGCTCATTCCACGAGGGAAATTGCAACTTCCTCTTCGTGTCTACCGGAATTTTGTCAACTTCCTGGTCGGAAATGGCGCTGTTCAGAGCCACGCACCAATTAACAACGCGATCTGCGCGAAATACCAGCTTCTGATTGAATAGCTCGATAAAAGCGTGTCTCACGGCGCGCGAAAAGTTCTAAAAACAACATAAAAAGGGAGGCTATGTAGGTAGGTACACACATACACATTGCATTGTGTCAAAAAACTAAATCAAATATTTGACGCGGTCCTAAAGTGTTGCGTTGCGGTGTGACGCGTTGCGTGTCCTAGAGTGTCCTTACTTTAACAGAACCTTGTTGCGATTGCAAAAAAAAAATGAGATGTCCACTGTAAACATTCAGAAGACAAACATTCAATTTCAGCAAAGTCACAGAACATATACCTCATTGAACTTACGTCATCCATGGTGTAGTAGAACTTCTGCCAGTCCAGTGTGCTGTGCATCCGCTTGAGTTGTCCAACTATCTGCTCTGATAAACTAAAAGAATGCCAGTTGTACAAAATCGATTTTGGTTCAATTCTTTCATAATTATCCGGGATGGCGATGGCCAGGGGAGGGGGCGTCGCCCCCGCAAAAAAAGCAGGACGGCTATAGCCAGTCGGGGTGAAGCATCCCCCCCCCTAGTACATAGGTGGGCTCAGGGGGGAGGGGTGGGGGGGGGGGGGTCACCCTCCCACTGGCTAGAGCCGTCCCGCTTTTTTGCAGGAGAGAGGCCCCCTGGCGATCGCCATCCTGGATAACTTGCGGGAAACCCTCTCTCATTATTAAAAAAATGGGTAAACATGCGTGTTTTTGTTCCTTTTTCAGTGTTGTGTGACCAAAAAGCGCCTGAAAAGTGCTATTTAGACCTTATTTTGACCCACTTTAGACCAAAAAGTACCCATTTTACACGTTATTATTGTGCAAAATCCTCCACTTCGACGACCCACCTCCAAAATGTTCGATCCTGGTCATTTTATCCGGGACGGCTCAAGACACCCCCTGCCTATTGTGCGTGCGCACGTGCGTGCGGAGCGTGACACGGTAAGTCATGCGCGCTCATCCTGCGACAAGCACCTATCCTTCCACTCGTGGCACGCTTGCAGGATTTGGGCGGATTTCTCGGACTCGGTTAAGTTTCGAAAATTCGAATCCCGCGACGACAAGCGACGCTCGACGACGGCCTGCGTGGCGATGCCGGCATGGTCCAAGCCGGGGATAAATTGCACCTGCCCGAGAAAGAAGGAAGGAACGGTGTCAAAGAAGTATAGGAACGCACGGAAAAACAAACAAACAAACACTTGTACATTTTTGCCCAGGCTCCTATGATATCGCGCCAGTGAATCCTGCACAGCTAAGTTGAGCGCGTGACCCAAGTGTAAGCGACCCGTGACGTTGGGTGGCGGCA
This sequence comes from Paralinhomoeus sp. GSCO2_6, assembly GCA_030248085.1. Classification (NCBI taxonomy): domain Eukaryota; kingdom Metazoa; phylum Nematoda; class Chromadorea; order Monhysterida; family Linhomoeidae; genus Paralinhomoeus; species Paralinhomoeus sp. GSCO2_6. The sequence continues at coordinate 55,914 of JASAMY010001265.1, forward strand.
GCACCATTGCAAATTTCCCACTTTCAGAAGCAGCATGTGCATTCTTTGACGAGCGTGTGTCGTTCCGGGCCAAATAGCGCGCCTCAATTGCGGAAATATCAAACTTTTCCGGCATTTTTGCGCAAGCACAGCGCAAAAACTGTGTCTTCCGCATGTTCTTTGGATAATTTCAGCAAACAAATTCTAGATAATCCGCACTTAACTTAGTTCAAACTTCAAAATCTGCACATCTTCATCTTCGTTTCTTCGTTCTTACTTAGCTTCATTGTCAAAAACGACAACATACCGTAATCTAGGCAAGGAAATGCGTCATTCCTGTGGTTACGGAAGTTTCGAATGTTTTGTTCTTGTGCTACATTTAAGTTGTACATTTACATCCTTCAAATTAGGTATGCAAACCATTTCGAACGACAAGATTTTTTGTTCTAAGAGCAAGCGGGCATAAGTTAGCCGAAGAGTTGCTTGCGCTGCCTTGTGCTTGTTTGTTTGTTACCCGTCTCTGAAATGTTTGCCTGAAGTACAGTTGGTACTTAAGCCAGCTAGCAGACCAAAACAATGTCTGGTCCCATATGAGCAATGACTGGCATTTTCGGTTTACGCTGTCCGCGCAGTCGCCGCGCAGTCGGGCAACAGTTCGAATTAGCCAATGCCCGTCTGTGTGTCGAGTCTCGATTGACTCTTCCAGAACAGTACGGCGAATTGCAACAACGATGAAGGTCGTTGCGGTCACTGACATCTGACCAGATTTTCTTTACCGTCGCGTACGTTGCCACTCGAAGGTCTGAACTGCGTGAGCAATGCGCCGTCAGATTAGGCACGACTTCGCCAAGCTACATACATGATTTGATTAATGCATTTTCAAGCGTTTAAAGTTCGCACAATCAACGTTGAATACCGTTGCCGCATACGACCGTTGCCCACAACTGTCTGCTCAATCGTGTTGCTTCTGTGATTCTATCACATTTTCACCTTCATACTCGGTGCCAAAGTAGTTTCCCAGCTGCTTTTCTCCAGACTTCGCGATATCCACCAACTTATCACCAAAATTGTACTTCACTTCTAAGTTTCCCACCGTTCCAGGCAGCAAAGCTGTGTACTGATAACCATTGACTGTGGTGGTGCAATAAGCTGATCGGCCGTTCATTGTGCCGACTGGGGAGAAAAAGAACACGCGACTGTTGTAAAGAGACGGGTCGGTGGCAAGAACAATTCCCCATTGACCTGGAATTGTGAATCCCGGCAAAATATCTGCTTGCGTGCGTGCGTGCTCTTCCCACCTCCAAAGCTGTTGCCGCAGTATCGAATGATGTAGTCCGCCTGTCTGTGTGGGTCCCTGGGGTAATAGGACGCTGCCCGCTGAATGATCGCTCGCACAGCGCTCTGCGGACAGTCCTCTACCAAACCTGAAACTTACTGGTCATCCGTAATCAACCGTTATTCCTCCATTCTTTCTGGCATGATATCGTTTTACTACTCGTGCTCTCATTCTTTTCTGGAAAACTACCGACGCACCGAATTGAAAAAAAATTATAGCTGATTGCAATGTGCGGTCTTTCAAAATTAAAATAAATTTTAAAGTCAGCAAGAGATGACTTGCAGGCGACGAATGGAAGACTTTTTGTTGAACTGTACTTACCGTAGTTACACACCAACTCGCATACTACTCGCATTTTGTGACTTTCATTTGCTTCGAAATCACAGCAACAACCACCGCTTGCGTACCGCGCTTTCTTACCTCTTGCATCGGTTGCTTGCACAAAGTAGTTGGTGTTGACCGTCTGGAAGAGGCTGTACTGCACCCCGTGCACCACTGAGTTGCAGTAGGCCGCTCTGCCCCGGCTTGAGAAAACGGGCAGGTTGTACAGCACGCTGCTGCCCACCAGTCGCGGGTCCGACACCACCAGCGCGCCCCACGAGCCTGGAATTGAGCTATTGGCTTCAGCCTCTTCCGCACGCACGCACGCACGCACGCACGCACGCACGCACGCACGCACGCACGCACGCACGCACGCACGCACGCACGCACGCACGCACGCACGCACGCACGCACGCACGCACGCACGCACGCACCTCCGTAGTTTTCCCAAGCTTCTTTTCTCAGCGCGTCCACTTGATTTCGATATTGACGTGGCAGCTGGTTGGTGACCGCCTTGATGATGGGACACTGACTCAGAGGCGCGAATGGACAGTCGTTCAGAGCAGCTGAATAATTCAATGCAAAATCACGAGGATACTTTAACTGCGATTGTTGATCGCGGGTATATTTGTAGCATGCCTACAAAAAAAAACGATGATCACCTTTTGCGTGTGTCGCTTGAACGACCATTACAAAAGCGCATATGTAGAGCTGCATTTTCTAAACGTGTTGGATTGTATATGTACGTTCGCATAGAGAATAGTGCTGCGGTCGCTAGAATTATCACTTCCGCACTAAGCTCACGCAATGCCGTACTAGCAGAGACTGGCACAAAGCCGCTTTTTCTAACAGCTAGCGGCCACATCCTTAGTGCCGGTTTTTATCAGTTTTCCACTCCTTTTAGCGATGCGCCATGCCATGGCAATTTGGTTGCAATGCACATGTTTGTGCTCAAACATTGAAAAGACAGTAAAGCGGTTCAATCACCCACACCACACACACGCTTACACGCTTGTTTAATTCGTTTTCTTGGAGACAGCAAGACACAGGAAGTGAGTGGGTGTGCGCAGCATTGAATGGTGCACGTTTGCTTGTTTGTGCGTACCCATCACAAGCCATCAATGAAATGGGATGGGGGGATGCGTGCAGGAAACGGCTACATACTTGAGACGGTTTTTCAGTCGAAGTGACCGTGCTGTTTCGTCGCGCATTCAGGTCAAGACCAGAGTTGCAGCGACGTGTTCGCAATCGCTTGCTTGGAAACGCAGAGCAGACCGAAACGCCAACCAAAATCACCTTGAAAGCTAAACTCCCACAGACGTCATGTCACTGGGTAGTGTACACTTGTATGTATGTAGAACGGACATCCATGAGAGGCTTACGGTAGCGACATACCGTAAATCCTCCAATAGTTCCCCCGGGGCACTATTTTTTCAACCTCTCCTTACCCGGGGGCACTATTGGAGGGGGGGCACTATTGGAGGAGGGCTTCTATTATTTCAACCTAAAAATTTTGTATGGTAATGCTAGTTTCGCTGTCCAAATTGCCGATTTTTCGGTGATTTTGATCACTTTTGCTACATTTAATGGTTGATTTACCGTTAATAGTTGCTGAAACGTACCATTATTGATTAGTAGTAGTGTGTATACACGATATAAATGTACCTACCACTGTATTTTTGCCCATAAAAGGCACATGGCACAACATACCCCTTACCCCCGGGGGCACTATTGGAGGGGAAGGGGGGCTCTATTATTTCAACCTTGCCATACCCGGAGGCACTATTGGAGGGGGGGGAGTTGTATTGGAGGATTTACGGTATAGGGATGTATCAGTACCCATAGGCGGAACACGAGCCCGTCTGTATCGGTATTGCATGACGGACCGATTGGTAAACAGTTCGCGTATCGCATTACGCCACAGCGCACAGCAGGCGGACTGCTCGAGGCGGCAAACGACGATACGTACAACGCAAGCGCAGAGTTTCCGAACCATGAACAACAGTAGCACTAGCGATCCCGATTTGCTTCTGGTCTTTCAAGACTACTTTGAGCACACTTACTTTGTCTGGTCCGCCATAATCACATGGCCCGCCTCTCTGCTTGTTCTGGTTTTCAGCGCAATTTTGGGCGTAAGAAGCAAGGATCCAATTCACTTGTTTGTGGCAAACATGACCATTTCTGATGGACTTTTCCGTTAGTCTTTCCGCTGCGTTAGAACTGTGCAAACGGTGCAACTGGGTACTAACCCTCAGTTTTACGTTCAGTGACCACCGTGATGTTCACTTTCCTGAATTCAATGCGTTACATGGGCATCCCCAGACCAGCCTGCAAATTTAAGCTGTTCGCCGAGTGGACGACAATTGGATTGTCTTCAATTTCACTCATGCTACTGAACCTCGACAAAATGGTCTTCTTCACAAAGCCGCTGAAATACCGACGCATCGTCACTGCCATGAAGTGAGTGAAGCGCTGAATTCACTGTCGCAATTCACAAGAGCGGTCGGCTTGTTGAGTTGGCGTCGCCTTTAAGCTGCATTTTTTAAAACTTTGCTCGTGTGTGTGTGTGTGTGTGTGTGTGTGTGTGTGTGTGTGTGTGTGTGTGTGTGTGTGTGTGTGTGTGTGTGTGTGTGTGTGTGTGTGTGTGTGTGTGTGTGTGTGTGTGTGTGTGTGTGTGTGTGTGTGGCGTGCCCAGCGTGTAGTATGTCCCACACCGCAGTTTACATGTATATCAGAACGGACACAAGCATTTTTCAGCTCTCTGGCAGTGATCTGCTTGTCGTGGATCTGCGTTCTGGCATTCACTTCATACGTTGACTATGTGGCAGTATTTCGAACTGTGCCAGTCCTCAGTTACTGTTCATTCAACTTCACGTCCCGTGAAATACAGGTTCTATAGGTGCTTCCGATACGAAATTCGAATGGTTGCAAATTAGTAACAACGGAGAAACCGAATCTACTGCTCGCAACACATTCGTGACAATCTCTTAAGTTTCAGCTGATAATCTACTCCATCTACACTGTGATGTTTTGCTTTGTGCCGCTGCTGAGCAGTTTGGTCCTGAGCTCCTGTCTATATCGGATCACTTCCAAGGTTTTGAGACGCAACTCGCAGATGCTACGTCAGGCTTGGGGTGCTGACGACTCCACCGAGAGAATGAGGTGAGGGAAGCGCTCCGCTTCTCTTGACATGCATGCTGTGTTGTTTGTGCGCACGCACGCCACTGCAAGTGGAGATCCAGATTACAATGAAAGTGACTCAGGCCTCCAAACTCACCCCCCCCCCCCCGATCCTGGGGTTGGTTGGTATTTCCATATATAGGTAACTACGTCATGCATAAGAACACTCCTCATCTGTATAAGTGTCTGTTGTTATTTCGGTAGACTCAGACAGATTTTAGAAAGAAACTCAAAAGTCTGCCCTTTATCTTCACAACTACGGCGTGGACAGCGTTGTCCTGGCTGCCTCACAGGTAGTGTATCAAAGTAGAGGTGTAGCCAAGCCTACACCTCCAATAGCCATACATTGATTCGAAATTTGAATTTTGCAGAATTATCAATTTTCTCGACCTTTCCTTCGGCATTAAACAAATCGCTGGCGTGCAATTTCTGGATTGGGGTATGCTCTACATATTCTACCTGAATCCAGTATGCAACTTTGTTCTCCTTTATTCCATTCCATGCACAAATACTAGACATGAAATACATCTGCATAGATCGTCAACCCTATGATCACCCTTCTTATTTACGCTCCGTATCGTCGGCTGTTGTTCTCCTTTGCATGCTGCATATACAACAATATTTCGGTGGTGTTAACGTACTGCTGCCGTTGTTGTCCCGCCGTGAAAGTGCCGAGCTTCGGCAAGAAGAAGAACTACGAGCTGGCGAGCAGCTTTCACAGCAATTCCACCGTCTGCTCCGATGTGCCTCTCACTCCGCTCGGGGCCAACAGCGTCGTCACGCTCTCCATCAAGCGCAGGAGTAGCTGAAGTCGTCAAAACGGGCGAAGAAGTTGAATTTCGCAAAGTGATATACCGTAACATGTGACATAGTGAATGCGATAGTGGTGACTTGCGACTTGCGACTCAAATCAAAGCACGTCACGTTTGCCAGGAATGAAAGCATTTCGGCACATCACCAAGATGATTCAACAATCGAACACTGGGAATAAATACCTAGTAAGGAAACCACTCCACACAGTTGAACGCTGTGAGTGTGTTTTGGTGTCTTTTTTGGTGGAGACACTGGCCGTGTCCGTGATAGAGGGCTCTTTCATTGGGTACTAATAAGGTATGTACAGGTACGTGGGTACGTGGGCACGTTGTCATTCATTGACTTTTGCACATTTCCAGCGGTGGGGTTTTCAGCTTCACCCACTCACCAAAGAAGGGCCCAGCCGGTTGAGCGTTACCATACATAGGTATGCCAGTGCTCCAGTCAAAACCGAAGCCGCATCATCCATCGTCACTACTTGGTCATTAAGCATGATTGTGCGAGCAGCGCGGCTTAGATCGAGCGAAAGGGTAGTCATGGCTTCACTGCGGCTCACCAAACCAGCACGTGACAGCACATCTCGGCCCTGCCCTTGCCTTGCCATCGTCGGCCCCGTCTCTAGGCAACCTATCGCAATAACAGCGGGTTGTCATTTTGTGGGCGCGGTTCGAATCAACTTGGCATTCAGCCTAGGCTACAGCTCTATTGCGCTTCTTTTCGTGCGTGCGTGCGTCCGTGCGTGCGTGCGTGCGTGCGTGCGTGCGTGCGTGCGTGCGTGCGTGCGTGCGTGCGTGCGTGCGTGCGTGCGTGCGTGCGTGCGTGCGTGCGTGCGTGCGTGCGTGCGTGCGTGCGTGCGTGCGTGCGGCTGTCAGTGGCGCGGCTTGGTGGGTGGTGTGGTGATGCACGCACGTTTGACTCGCGTGTCTGCTGCTTTTTCGTCATCTTCCAGCCCAGTCACACGAATACGTAAGCAGCTGTTGCTTACAGGCGTAGCTGAAGCGGCCTATACCTGTATAATGCATTGTATTGCGCTCTCAGGGGTGCCGCGGCTCGCTCTCTTGAATAGTAGTGTACATGACATACGTGTACTGACGTCCGCCAGGACGTCTGCCAGCCAACCTACACCTGTACATACCGTACTCTTGCTCTCTTCCTCTTCAACACTGGACTTCAGCGCCGCTGGAGTCCAGTGTTGAAGAGGAAGAGAGCAAGAGTACGGTATGTACAGGTGTAGGTTGGCTGGCAGACGTCCTGGCGGACGTCAGTAGTATACAATACGTGTACCGATGAAATGCGCTTAGTGTGCTTCGTGCGTACACTGCACGTGAGTGGTTTTCGTGGATCAGGCTTTTAGCGTGAAGGCGTACACCCAGGCAAGCAAGCAAGCAAACGTTCAGCTAATGTATTCAGTAAAGGCTGCTGAATGAGAAACGGGCGCAACGTCATGAGCAACAAGATCGCGCCCGACGGCGAAAATTACTCGCCTTATGGTACAATGTAGAAAACAAGCTTACACTTTAATACGGTAGTACAATGCATATAGCTCCGCCATAAACTTTATACTTTAGGAAACAACAGACCTTTCGACCCCAACTTCAAGGGGCCCTTGGAAGACAGGTGCCACAATTCCTTCGTAGTTCTTTTTTCTCGATTTCAAAACGAATTTCTATTCAGATCGTGCACAGATGTTCTATTTATCGGCGTGTTTGTGGCGTTCTTGGTCATTTGGACAGGTGTTGGCGTCCAAGGTACCTACAGTGTATGTTACGTGACGATCGTAATTATAACGATTGGGGGGAAATAGAGAGTGAGAGAATGACGAGTAGTGGAATTTGGTGTACGTATCTGGTTGGTGGAAAGTTTAGCGTATATCAATGGAAATCCACAGAGGCTCATTTACCCAACGGACTCTGACGAACGCATTTGCGGCACTAAAAAACTTGGAGAATACGATCTCAGGTAACGCGCGAGATTGCCTTATGCAAAAACATACGTAACTTAACTTCCTATATAGGACAAAGCCTTACTTATACTTTTTTGACCTCACAAAATGTGCAAGCTACTCAACGGTCTTCAAGGGTTGTCAGACTCCTCAGGTACGTTGGCTGATTTCGAATACTGTACGCCGAATGGAATCTGAATTTGAATTATGCGTTGGATGTGCGTCGTTAGATGTGCTGTTTAGGTGTGCGTTGCCAAATGTCCCAACTATTATTACACATTCTTACTGGAATCTATAGCAATTGAAACTTCCGCAGAGCAAATCGACACGGAAAAACTCATCTGCGTCTCGGACGAGGCGAAGGAAAATCTGAAAACTTTTGAAGGCGTCAAAAAAGCCGTCCTGGACAAGCAATGCGCCGCCTACGTTGTCGACACACTGCCCGGTTGATAAATTCAAAAGACCGAAATGCAACTGCAATAATTTTCCACTCACCTTCAGTGATGGGTCGTTGCGTGCCGAAAGTGTTGGTTGACGCGGGCGACTCCCTGCTGCAGCTCGACCAGTTCTCCGCAGACGTCACGAATTCTTCACAGCGCGTCAATTCGCTGACCGAATTGGAAGTGGAGGATTTGATCAGTGGAACGAACACGTTGGCGAGCAACAAGACACTCGGGTGAGGGAGCATTTGCAGAAGTGACGTGACCAAAGTGACCGAATCCACTGAAAATTGGCCAATTTTTGACTGCGAAATTTGCCTTACCTTTCGAAATTACGAGCTAGAAAATATCGTGCCCTGGTTAAGAGTAAGGGCAAGCTTTGAAGGAGTGTTTGACTATTATAGGATTTGCAATACAAGCGCAAACCCGTTTGTAGCTTCGTGACTCGCCTCCTGGAGGCGAACGGCATTGTGAGCAACGTGGTGGCCGACCTGCAGGCCAGCTGGTGGCAGATGTGTTTCCTCATCGGACTGGGCGCGCTCTGCTCCTTCGCTTGGATCATACTCATGCGCTGCATCGGCGGCGTCATGGTCTACGCCAGCATACTGCTATTTCTTGTCTCCCTCGTCGCCGGTAAGTACAGTCGCGACAAAGGGTGCTAAAAATGTCCAGGATCACGCCTACTGGCAGACACTGTTAAACGTTAGTCGCTTTTGCAACTGTTTTTCTTGGCTGCAAATCGACTTGCGTACAGTAGGTAGCTTGACACTGACGAGTACGGCGGATTCGGTACGCACAGTTGCTGCTAAACTGCTATAAAGCGAAGCACACTGATAGGCGCTGGCGGCGCGTGGTGGCGCTACCTCGACCTCAAAAGCGCGAACGCCACCAGCGAAATGCGGGTGACGCTCAACGTCAGGGAATACTTTGAAATGCCCGCCACTTTTCTTTGGACTGGTAATGCCCATTGCCTTTCGCATACATACTGTAGTTATTGTATGTGCATACTCTTGGCTTTTCTTCGTACAGTATGTTGGCTTCAGTAGAATTGTGGAAAGATTCTTACTGTATGTACAGGGTGTCCCAGGGGCTCGGAGTCGACTTTGATCGCTCGCCACTCGCTTCCTTGTTGGCCAATCTTCTTGAAATTTTGACATGTTATACCTTAAACCTTTATTTAGATACGTGCAAAGTTTCAGCCATTTTCCCCTTCGTGAGAAAAAGTTTTGATTTTGTATGATTCGCCTACCGTAAATCCTCCAATAGTGCCCCCGGGGCACTATTTTTTCAACCTCTCCTTACCCGGGGGCACTATTGGAGGGGGGGCACTATTGGAGGGGGGCTTCTATTATTTCAACCTAAAAATTTTGAATGGTAATGCTAGTTTCGCTGTCAAAATTGCCGATTTTTTGATGATTTTGATCACTTTTGCCACATTTAATGGTTGATTTACCGCTAATAGTTGCTGAAACGTACTATTATTGGTTAGTAGTAGTGTGTATACACGATATAAATGTACCTACCACTATATTTTTGCCCATAAAAGGCACATGGCACAACATACCCCTTACCCCCGGGGGCACTATTGGAGGGGGGGCTCTATTATTTCAACCTTGCCGTACCCGGGGGCACTATTGGAGGGGGGGCTGTATTGGAGGATTTACGGTATGCGTTTTTACCGTTTGACCTCGACCTTGACGCTGCTGTCTTTCAACACGACGGCGCTTCTGCCCATTGGGCTCGGCCGGTTAAGGAGTGGATGAAGGCAGCGTTTCCCAACCGTTTGCTAGGCCGCGGCGGAGCGTTTGACTGGCCGCCAAGGTCGCCGGATCTCACGCCAGTCGATTTCTCGGTTTGGGGGATCGTCAAAGACATTGTTTACTCTCAGCGTCCACAAGCGTCGAAGAGTTGAAAGACGCGATAGAAAACGCGTTTGCCCATCTAGACGCTGACTTCTGCCTGAAAATTTGCCGCTCCGTCGCGGACCGCTGTGAGAAATGCATCGCTGTGGATGGCGGCCACTTCGAAAACCGTTGATTTTGTGTAGACGCAAATAAAAGTTTATTCGTTTGGCCGATTTGGCTGAAACTTTGCACGTATCTAAGTAAAGGTTTAAGGTATAACGTGTCAAAATTTCAAGAAGATTGGCCAACAAGGAAGCGAGTGGCGGGCGAGCGATCAAAGTCGACTCCGAGCCCCTGGACACCCTGTATGTAGTGTTGGAATGACACACATTCCAATATGATAGTGCTGCATTGCGCATGGTTTGGTTACTGTGCGAACAGTATTTAGTTCACTAAATTCAATATTAATGTAGCGTAAGTGGTACAAACTACAAACACAGCAGTAGGTAAGTAGTATTTTAACTGAGTAACGTCTCCTTTAGGTATCATCCTCACGGTGACTTTGGTCATATTTCTGCTGATTCTGTGGTGGGTTTGGAAGCGAATTCGTATTGCCATAGAAATTGTGGACGCTTCCAGCAGGTGATTCTCTGGGTTAACTATTTTATTCAATTTTATTTGATTTTAATCGCTGAGGTTTAGGGCTCTCTCTTACGTCATGTCCGCCTTGCTTTTTCCAATAATCCCGTTTCTACTGCAAGTTGTGGCGTTTGTGTACTTTGCGACGGTGGCTGTTTACTTGGCGTCTTGGAACAAACCGGTTTGCGCGCAATTTTTGAATACCTTTAATGACTCCGACAGCGAACCCTGCAGCTGCAAGGAGGCAGCGAAGGTGACTTTTTTAAAGTTTACATTTATGATTGACATTTAATGCTATGTACCGCATTCGAAATCTCCTTTAGAACACAAGTTCTTGTCAGTTCGTCGGCTACGAAAAGAACGACTACCTTCTCTTTTGGCTGCAACTTTTGAACTTGTTCGGGTTCTTTTGGTTGTGCTGTTTCGCGACTGCTCTGGCGGACTTGACGCTGGCGGGTGCGTTTGCGACCTACTACTGGGCTTTTGATAAAGACAAAGACCTGCCGTCATTCCCACTGCTCAAGGGCTTCTACAGAGCACTGAGGTTGCCGGCTACAGTCAGCGGCGGTTGTCAACAAGCTGCAAATCTGAAGAATTCAAGAAGAGCGGCGTGCGTTTCAGATATCACTTGGGCAGCGTGGCGTTCGGTTCCCTGATCCTAGCGGCCGTAAAAACCGTCCGGGAGATTTTGGAATTCATCGACAGCCGACTGAAACACTCAGAGAATGCAGTCGCGAAATTTATTCTGAAGTCAGTTCGTGCACCACTATGATAGATGCATTTTTAATTGAAATTTGAATTACTTTCAGAGTTATAAAGTGTTTTATGTGGTGTTTGGAGAAGTTTCTGAAGTTCCTCACAAAGAACGCATTCATTGAGGTGAACACTTTTTGTTCGGCCAAATGCAGTCCAAGTCCTTTTCTTTTTTTTGACTTTATCGTAGTCTTTATCGTAGTCGTATCGTCGTCTTTATCGTCGTCTTTATCGTCGTTGTCGTCTTTATCGTATTCGCAACAGAACAGGAAGAATATTGTAAGTCTCGTAAATTGTAAATTTTGCTAGGGTTCCAGCCCTGCTAGTGCTAAGGCCCTTGCCCCAAAATTGAGCAAACTTGGAGTGCCAAGCAAAGCTTGCGCTTAAAATTTGCTAGCGGGGTAGAAGATGTAACGAGCCACTTGAGCAACGAACGCGATTCTTTTAAAAGATGGCGATTTACGGCAAGCGGTTCTGCACGTCCGCTCGGCACGTCTTCTTCCTGCTGATGCGCAACGCGGTGCGCGCCGTCGTCCTGGACAAGGTCACCGACTTCCTGCTGCTCGTCGGCAAACTCGGCATCACCGCCGCCATCGGTACTGCTTTACTACTGCGCTCACTTATTCTCACCGACATTTGACCATCCAGCATGTCCCGCACCACACTTGACATGCATAGAGTGCCGTTTCCAACTAGAGTAGGACGTGACGCAGTGGGAGAAGGTCGTTCAGGCGTGCTGGCGTTCTTCTACTTCAGCGGGCGCGTCGACGTGGCGGCGCTGTCGAGCGGCGGCGCCGAGATGTTGCCCGCGGTGCAGTTGCACTACTACTTCGTGCCGGTCATAATCGTAGTCGTAACCACCTACTTCATCGCCGACGAATTCTTCGACGTCTTCGAAATGGCCGTCGACACGACATTCGTTTGCTTCCGTGAGTTGGCGGGAGCGCATTTGCTGTTGGCACTGTCACCTACTTCACTCTACAACACACGTTACTTTCTGGTGTTTGGGTGCAAACCGATTGAAAGAAGCGCAGATTGCATTCGTTCCTAGACTAGGTCCGGTTGGATTCTAAAACCTAACGCAGTTCAACGTCCACTTGCGCTAGGCCTCTTGACATCCCCTAACTTTTATGCCTCAATCAAATAATAGCATTTATTGAAAACTTAAACTGGAACTAAGGATTCTATGTTCAGTGGAGGACAGCGAACGCAACGACGGCAGTGCGGAAAAACCGTACTTTATGTCAGACGAACTGAAACAAGTTTTGGGCAAGCAGAACCGATTTCCCAGCGGAGCCCACAGTGACAAGTAGCAGACGTTAGAATTTGCTCTGATACTGTGATCGGAACGCTGCGATTCGCCAACTTTACAACAACAATTAATATGTGGAACTCTAGAAGCTCGTCGCTTCGACGAGTTTAGAAGATACTGGTTTCACCTTTGCGCAGTCACAGACGCACAAAACAAGTCCAGTGTACACTGCACCCTTTACGCTAATCGGTTGCTCCACTAATTAAGTCATCACATGACTATAGTTTACGTTGCCATTTGGAGTGCAGAGTTGTTGTCGTCGGAGCTGCTGTCAGCGTCGAATGTCACTGGCAGCATTGGCGAGATTTTGTGGCTGCTGGCGATGGAATTGAGGTGCGCCATGCTGGCTCTGCTCTCGATGTGTCTCACGGTGTTTTCGTGCTTGATTCTCTTGTACTTTGGCCAGGCGAACAGAGTCGTGACCACGGACGAGGTGCACATCGTGCCCGCCCACACAAAGATGGAAACTAAAAGTTGATTTGCAATAAATTAATGTGCGTATGAGCGTACAGTAGCTTTGCATTTTATTGTTTTTTGATGCGATTAAACAATGGGCTAGGGTGGGGGAAGGGGAGACACGAATTCCAGTTCCAGGGAGTTGGTAAATCTCTCTATTAGAGAGTTCCTTCCCGACCTGGGACCTCTTATGCATAGGTATATGTGAATCTCTGCAGCGTACCTGTCCAACTCCTCACTTGGACGTTCTCGGTGCCGTGGGCGCTGCAGGTCTCCGTGTGCAGTTGGTACTCGTAAGGCTCAGTGGAGAGCACGTTCATGAGATACAGATAGCAGAAGCCCATCACGTTGCTGAACGTAAAGAGAGTGAGAATTCACTCACTGCTTTCACACCCACTCAGCAGACACACCTAGTGATAATGGAAATGCCGCTTGTTGTCGCTTGCGCCGTGGGATAGGTGGTCTCGACGCCCAGCTCCAGCGACGGCGGGTAGATGGCGAATCCGAACACGGCGAACAGGCCAATCGCCAGCGCGATCCACACTTGAGCGTCCGAATAGTGCACCGCCTAAAAGCAATTAGCGATTTGGGTCCGGATTTTTGTGGGACTTGTGGACATCTTTGACTATTTGTTTGACTATATACACGGACGCAGAATAAGCAAGTGGCCGATTTTTGCTAATTTACCGCAAGAACAAACGCATTTTGCTCTCCCAGGAACGCATGGGTCCGGGCCAATTGCCCCCAGTCAAATTCAAAGTTACCGGTACGCCTTTGGAGTGGGTCTGGTGCCTGCAAACAGAGAACTCACAACAGCGAATCCGCAGGCGGCGACGCCAGCCAGTCCTCCCGAAATTTTCACCACCTCCAAGAACATCTGCGTCTTGTCGACGAATATACTGGCCACCACTGAACCGGCCACACCGCAGATCACGATCAGCGCGCCAAGAAAACCGGAAAACAGCTGCAACAAATTTGCTGTAAGTCCTCGTCATTTCTCGTTTTCTTAAGAATTGATTTGTTCTTGTTGTTCATTTATGCAGAACTGTTTATGCGCGATTTTCCAAGCGCCACATTTTAGCAAAGAGAAAAATAAAAAAATAAACAAAAAAAACATAAAAAGGCGCACATTTGAATAACCCAGTGGGCATAGCACTTGTTGCATTATGGTCAGTAGGCTTTCGTAGCACGCGATTCCAGTGCTCATGGACATGAGCAACAGCAAGAAATTCTTGTTGCTAAGCGCCTAAAATTAAAAAAGGGTAATTCTGACGTTATTATCGTAACCCAAGCTTATAGAAGTACCCTTCGTAATCCCGGCCAAAAGGGCAGGAATTTCTGCTTGGCTGATGGACTGGGTGGGTGTGGTGGCAAGTTCCGACGCACGCCCACGATGGCGATTACGACAAAAAGCGCCGATAAGCTGACTTGGATGATATTCTAAATTTAAATAATATTTTTCTACCACGGCGTTTCAAGGAATCTTCTAGCGCATTACCAGTGTCATGACGTCATCAACGGAACGCACGAGCAGCGGGGAGAGAATGTGCGCCACAAATACGCCGACAGACGGAGCTATACGTTCAAGGTTTATAATTTACCAAACAACTAATTTAGTCGAAATAAAAGAGTACCCATTGCGCAGCAAGTACTGCACAGCACCCGTTGATTACTCGGGAACCACAGCGCGGCCAATTTCGTAGTGAGAAATGACACGAAGGGATAGCCGAACGCAACGAACACCTGGCCTAAACAGATCAGATTTTTAATTGTATAGGAACTTTTAATTTTATAAGAGAATATTAAAAAAAGGCTTCAGGCAAACGCACCTGTCAGTACAACCGTCAGCTTCCACTCCTGTGGTACTAACGAAGTTGTGCTTATAAATCGAATCGAGCTTCCTGCCACTGTGAAAACGGCACTGCCCAGCACCTACAATTTGTACATACCTAATACAGTAACAACGCCTTGACACGCTAGAAACGAACAATCAAACCCCGATTTTTAAGCCATTTTTGTCGATAACAAACATGGCGACGGCTCCGGCGGGAAGGACGCCAGCCATAAAGACGAGGGAGACGAGCGTGGTCGCCGACCACGAGCCACATGGGCCGTCGCAGAAAAACTGATCGGCAACATTCGCTATCGGAGAGTAGCCGATCCAGTGCTGAAGTTGGTTTTAACATGGGTATGTTCTTTAGTCGCAGAAGTGTGGGCTTGTCTGTCTGCCTGTTCGTTCGTCCGCCTGTCTGTTCGTCTGGCCAGCTATTCGTGCGTGCGTGCGTGTGTGTGTGTGTGTGTGTGTGTGTGTGTGTGTGTGTGTGTGTGTGTGTGTGTGTGTGTGTGTGTGTGTGTGTGTGTGTGTGTGTGTGTGTGTGTGTGTGTGTGTGTGTGTGTGTGTGTGTGTGTGTGTGTGTGTACGTGCGTGCGTGCGTGCGTGCGTGCGCGCGCGCGCGATGCCTCACCATCATGTTGACGACCTCCAATCCGCACACCACGAGCAGAATCAGCCATCTGCGGGCGTAGACTTTATAGATAGGAGCCTCCATGGGTGGAGGCTCCAAAATGCCCTTGAATCCATTCACGGCCACCTGAGTAGCCCAAACCCTGCCCCCTTGTTGGTCTTCCATAGTTTTGGCTCTGCTTCTTTGTACAAGTACTACCAACCTATTGCATAGAATGGCGACACGACAATGAGTAACTAGCCAGCCGGGGGCATGCTAACTTACGCAACCGTCCACGAGTATGCGCAGTGGGGGGTGGAGGCCAGAAGTTTATTATCTTTCGGCGCGACAGCACGCGCGCACGCCCATACTTTGCAAGCTTACGCACTCGCAACTGGCGGGGCACCGTTAGCGGAACGAGAACGGATCACGCCCCTGCGTGGCCTGCGTGTGCGAAACATGCTCTGCACGAAGAAAAAAACAACATAATGTGCACTCGCGTTCGTTTGCCTGCGTGAATATTGTGGCTTAATAAAGCGGCTGCTCGAATTGCTCACTTACCTGCTCTGGGAAGCCAGTCTTGAACACTCACCTCGACTCGAGAATCGTTGACATTTGCTTAAGGTTGATTCACAATTAACGGACTTCTGATCGGTCGCGGTATCGGTCTCTTTGACCCATTCCAAATTGACAACGCGTTGCGTTGCCTTGCTTCGGTCTTCGTTGAGTTGAGTACAGGATATGCGACGTACCATGTATACCGGTATGTACATAGATGCCTGCTCAGCCAATATATCGTCACACTACACCGAAGTGCGAATTCTCCAAAATTAAAGACGCTATAACCATCGCTTGTTACGCTGGTCCGCCTGTGACTTGGTTGCGCAGCTGTCTAGGTTGTGTGATGAGACCGTGTCCCACGCACACGCACAACGCAACGTCTCTCCAAGAGAGCTCGGTTCTACGGACATTCAATGGTGGTATCTCTCGTTGTTGACAGAGCCCGTTGATTCGACGCAGTCTGACAGGGCCGTGATGTGACGCTTGCGATTGGAGCATGCATGAGTACTTGAGCCAGACTGGGCGTTCCTTACCTACACATACGTTTCAATTTCGCTGCAATTTAAACTTACTAAAAGCCTTAGCAGAAATACACGGAAGAGTGATAGCTGCTAGTACTCTACGAAGAGTGCCGATAGCCGGCGAATTCATCTACAAATCTCAACAATTCAGCTGCTGTTGTTGCAAATCAATGCTTTCTTGCCTGGTCGATCGCTTCTAGAACTGCATGTCCTTTGCCGTTAGGTACGTGCCCTTCGATGTATCCTCTCGCGGCTGTCTCTAGCGTAGCGCGTAGTTGGCCTTCGTCTATACGGCCGTCCTTGACAAGACCCCTTATGGCGGTCACCTGTGAGAATAATTTTTTGTTCACACGTATTCGAAGTCGCAGTCATTGTCAGGGGAAAAAGTCCAGGGGTCGTAGTCCTAGGCACCCCTTTATTTTTCGCATTTTTATTGTAGCATACCGGTACCTCTTACTGCTGGGAGGACTATTAGAAGGGCACTAGAGGAGGGTTATGGTAGAGGACACATTGGAGTATTTGCGATATGTGGTGTATGCGCAGGAACACTGAATAATAAGAGACGGTCAGCGACATTTCACGGTAAGTCAACCATGGGGAATGAATATCCAAAACACCTCAAAATCTTCAATTTTGACTTCGAAATTTGCATTACAGACAAATGTATGTAGGTGAATGGGACAAATGTTACAGACAAACAAGCACTGAAGGTTCAGTGATGTAAATATACCGTAAACTCTCCAATAGTAGCCCAGCGGTACTGTTGCTTCAACCTTCAGTTACCCGGGGCACTATTGGAGAGGGGTACTAGTGGAGGGGGACACTATTGGAGAATTGACGGTAGGCGGCTTGCCAACCGTCTGGGGTGTGATGAACGGAAAGCCAGCGGCCTGAGCGGCCATGGCCAGGATCGCGTCTGGATTCTCCCTCAGGCGACGGATCACTTCGTTTGGGTCGGCCAGGAATTGGGCGACGACGCTTAGCTGCAATGCGTGGCGTGTGTTGTTTAGGAAGACAGGTGTCGCGCTCCGCTTACTGTAGGGAGCTAGATTGCTAGACAAAATGATATTGCTAGATTCTTACATGCTCGCCAGACTGTGTTCTCACTTTGATGCTAACAAAGCAGACTTTTGATGCTAACAAAGCAGACAAAGCAGTGTGTGTGTGTGTGTGTGTGTGTGTGTGTGTGTGTGTGTGTGTGTGTGTGTGTGTGTGTGTGTGTGTGTGTGTGTGTGTGTGTGTGTGTGTGTACGCCACGCACGCACCCTCGCACCCATACACGCACCTCTGGCGCGAGCGGAGGGAATCCGGGGATGTTATTCAAAATTGTGGCTCCAGCCATGACGAAAGGTGCGATGCCTTTTCCGATGTTCTTCAGAGGCTTCGCGATTTTCTTTACGACTTTCTCCTCGAATTTCTTGCCGATCTTCTTGAAAAAGCCTCCATGGCACGGCTGCAAGTCGGCGCAGAGCGCGGCCACCACCAGCAACACCGCGGTGAAACGAGGCGCGAGCATTCTTTGAGCCTCGTCGTGTAACGTGGAACAAATGACGACGTATACCAGCGAAAACAGAATTGATTGGCCTTAAAAGTGGAAATATCAGCAATGTCAAATCACTCAGGACAATATTATGGATGATTCTCTCGTTGAATGGAATTGACGAAACGGCAATAGGAAGAGAGCAGCGGAGCGGGTGGGCGTAGCATCCAGCACGGCTGTGCAAACGCATTCGGCACTCGTCTGGTGGTGCGTCGCACAACTACAGAATCTATGCATACATAGTACATACATGTCTGTATTTCTGGTGATCAGCGCTTGATACAACCGGCGCGTATGATGTACATGTAAGTGCGTTAGCATCGACAAATGTCAAATTGCACAGGTTGGCCGGAAAGCCCGGAATCTTCGTTCTACATATGAAACATCGAATGCAGTATGTAAAATGAAACATCGAATACCGTATGTAAATTGTTTTGATTTTGAATGTCTGACTGAGTGCAGTATAGTGCATCGTGAGAATGTGTGTCTTTTCCCCATCTGTAAAGGAATATCTATATCCCTCACAATCGCAACGAGCCGACAAATTTTTTGTAGCAATTTTACTAGTCGTCGTCCTTTTATTAAAAGCTGTGCAAATGCAACCCGATATTGTACATTCTATTGTGGATGCGGGTGTTTGGGCGTCTAGTTGCCACTG
Organism: Paralinhomoeus sp. GSCO2_6; assembly: GCA_030248085.1. Lineage (NCBI taxonomy): Eukaryota > Metazoa > Nematoda > Chromadorea > Monhysterida > Linhomoeidae > Paralinhomoeus > Paralinhomoeus sp. GSCO2_6. The sequence goes on from JASAMY010001265.1 coordinate 74,653, forward strand.
ATTGGTCACTGCGCCGACTTTCTTCCACGCCACGCGGCCCTGCTGTTGGCCGCGATTGGTACAACTTACCGTAGGTGCCGAAATACGTCGCGTTAGCGGGTGCGGACAGAAGAAGTTTGTTTGTTTGTGTGTGGGCCGCTTCTATGATCGCGGGGGCCTCTCTCTGGTCACAATCGACCGCTGCTAGTGAGAGAAACCCACCCACCCCCACCCCCCCCCCACCCACCAACCCCCCACCCACCAACCACAAAAAAAAAAAAAAAACAAAAAAAAAAAACCCCCCCCCCCCCCCCCACAAAGAGAGAGACCTCGCGCGCTATCGGCCTTTTATGACGCCCTCGCGCCGCCTCAACTCGATTGCCCGCCATGGAACTGGTACCGACCCACTATCGATGCAAGTCTCGCTCCCTAATAGGCGTGCGTGCTGTAGTCGCCGTACAACTGTCCTGTAGCGTCTGTATCTCTCTGCCGAATCGCTAAACCAACAAGGAGCTTCACGCGTCGGCCGGTAGGGGGCGCCTAGGCCACGCCCACTCGCTTGTACAAGTCCCACGCCAGCAGGGGCCGCCTCGCCTTCCTTCCACTTCATCCGTTCCTGTGCGTGTGAGTGGGCTGTCTGACTGAGACAGGAAGTGCCAACTTATTCGGCGCTGGTCACTACTGCCTGTCGGAGCTGAGGGGCTGAATTTCAATTGATTTTGGCCGCTGGCGACTACTCGAGGTCTCTGCTATTGACGATTCTCTACTGGCCCTATCAATTTCTGCTGCTTTGCCGCTGCTGTGCAGCGAGATGACCAGTCCCTAGAGGGGAGGAGAGCAGAAGACATGGGGCGGATTCGAAGTTTCGGATTCGTTGCGACGGCCTTGTTGCTGCTGTGCGCCGCCTGCGACGCGGGCCGCGACCTGCTGAAGGCGAGATGCGAGTCGCGCTGCATGCTCCACCTCGAACGACGTGCCAAGGTTCGCCCACGTTATGTAGCTGTGATTTAGATAATTTACTTGCAGAGACGTGCAAGTACTTGTATAGCTTCGCAATAAGCTGCACTGCCTTGAATTACCACGTTAGCTTGTGCTACGAAGTGCTCGTCAGCGACAGCGCATCTATGGCTCGGTTAGTCAGTGTGAGAGGTCGCTCTCGACGTCAACACGATTGCATCTTGTTTATCGTTCCATCTGTCGTTCTGCAACAAAAAAAAAACAGCTGGACGAAGGATGCAAATCGCAGTCGTTTGCGGAAGTGGCCCGAATCGAATCTTCAGCTTTTGTTGAATGGAGTGCGCGGTCGCGCCTCGTCGGCGGCCGACAAAGACGCGTTCTGTTCGCGTCGCTCGCTCGCTCCGCCGGCTGCACGACTCTTCAAATACAAATTCAACGAGGCACTGAACAGCCTTGAATTTATGCGTTCCGTCCGTCTGCTGCCCTTCCTTCCGCCGTCGTCATGCTTAATTACGCTCGCGTGCCACGCGCTGCTTCTCTTTGAGCTTCACCGCGCTCTCTTTCTGCTTTGCCCGGATGCGCGATTCTTACTCATCCTGCACTGTACACTATGCACGGCTACAAGCATCTGCTAGCGCTAAACGTGTTAGCTGGCGGTGGGAGCCGGTATTCTCTGCCATGATGGCCTTACGGGATGAACAAGTGGATGGCAGTACGTAAAACATGGCGCGCTGCGCCTCAGCTCTCATACTTTTTTGACAGAGTGCGACCGTTCTTTTGGCCCGTTTACTCACTGCCGCGGTGGGCAGAACAGTTGTCGTCGTCCCTAATTGAGTTTTCCATTAGACGGTGGCGCCGGCGCTGCTGACAGACGACAACTGTGGCGTCGTACTACACCCTTCTGAGAGAAACGATGCTGTCGCTGAACAAACAACGCCGCCCGTCGCTGTGAGACCGAGTGGGCGAGTGGAGTGGCGGTCAGTCACTCGGCGCTAAACGATGCCCATCCCTGTTCCTCTCTCGAGTTTGTTGACAGCGCCGACTTTATCCCTCCAATTTCGCACTGCTCCCCCTTTGAAGAGCCGTCGCTGTCGAGAACGCACGAGAGGGAGGATTATCTCGGAGAACTGACAGTCGCTAATTTTCTGCTCAGAAACTGAATACTGTCGCGTCGCTGGAGGGATCCGAGACGCAGATGCGACTCTGATTGTCGTGTACCTGTGCACGCGCTTGGGCCACGGCAGATGTTTTGCAGGGACACGACAGCGCGGCACCGCCCTTTACAACAGGCCATCGTCGTCGTCGTGCTCTGACGAACGACCACTGGTCACGCCTTTGAGCGGCGCGCCACAATTAGGAGTCCGGCCGCGCACGCATTTGCATCGCGCCCGCTCTCCAAAGAGCGGCGATCATCACAGGCCACAAAGGAGTGGGAGAAACGCCCTAACAAATGAGATGAATGCGAATGTGATTGGCTTGCGCGGTCCTCTTGTTTGCCGAGGTACTCGAAAGGGAGCCGTGGTCTTTGGGCCGACTCAGGAAAGTTCTAAAGTGGCGCGTCAATACCGTTGGTCCTCATTACGTCGCAATCGGAGGCGCCGATCTGCGGTCAGTCTAGTCGGTCGTCATGCGCATTAGCTCGTCCGTGCGTGCTCCGACGACAATGGAGCATGGCGCTGATCGGCCTCGAGCGCCAGTGGCGACGCACTCCCTGATCAGCCGTGGGGCAACAATCTTGAGAGGGGCCGCCGGTACCTCCCTCTCTCGGCTTGGAGAGGCCCCACCCCGCGGTGGAGTGTTTGCAGCGACTCTGCTCCATGACTGTGGCCCAATTAGACGTGCCCTACCACCCTACCTTCACGGCACCCCCGTCGGTTGTAGTGAGGAAAACAGGTGGTGGAAACGGATCGATCGCACCTCAAACGCGACGAGCGGCGGCGGACGCTAATGAAAGTCGACGGACGACGCCAGATGACACTCTAACGTAAACACTGACGAGCACATGGCGCGGTGGCGCGACGCCTTGAAACAGGGGCAGGGTTGCAACTTGCATGCACAATCTGGATCAGCTCACATCTCTGTACAACTCTGCATTGATATAAATGTGTCCACACGCTACACATTTCCTTCCAACGTACATAAGCCTGAGTTCGCAAGCAAGAATGGTTTCTCTTTTGCAATAGGCGTGTTTCAGGCTCAGGGCGTGGACGCGAGTCGGCTGCGGCACTCGATTATCGACCTCTGCAAGACGGACGCCAACTGCTCCGCGGTTCGTTCCTTCCCTTTCTCAGAACCCCGAGTGCAACAGTGCACGCTGACTGACCCGTATGCATTGTATGCGGTTGCTTTGTGTGGCATACAACTCAGTGGGAGCAACAAGGCAGTGGGCGTATACAACGTTATGGCGCGAATAACCAGCGCGTTGACTGTGTGCTGCCACGAGCCGCGAAGTCGATTGAGGCCACGCGAGATTGATTTCACGCGCCAACGACGCCGCTTTACCCCACTCGCAACGCGCAACTCGAGTCGAGAGAGGCCTCCCCCACCCTCGCAGCCCAGCCACAGTCGTTGACTCTCGGGCCGAGTTTTGCCCAGGTGTATCTGATCATCAGTCAGCCTCGCACTCGGGTTTCCAATCTGACAGACTAGAGACGTGAAGGGTTGTACTCATTGTTCTGCAGCAGGGGCGAACCAGATGTGCCTCGGCCCTCAGTGCATCATCATATCGATTAGCTCCCAAGGTGCCAATCAGTGGGCGGGCACCACAAACGACAAAAAAAAACACATCGGTGTCAAATGAAGCGCGCACTGGTTGATTCGCTTCGACAGCCGAGCAACCCGGCGACGCTGGGATTTGGGACGGCCAAATGGGATCCCTGGGGTCTCATTTGATTACGGCACCAGCAAGGCCCAGTCTGGTCTGCTCTGCTCGCTGTGTTTCTTGTCAGACTCGCTCGGTGCGCCAATTCGTTTTATTCTCCCCGACGAGGAAGAATTAGTCGACGCGTCTGATCAAGTGGTTCGCTTGGGTCGACGCCCCGGCCAGCACCTAATGGCATTTGCGGTCTCTGGAGGCCATGCATCCTGCATGTATGTACGGATACGTTGTGCACACGTCGTATGTACATTCCTTTTGAATCCCGATCAAATGGCGCGTAGTCCGCAAGCTAGCGAGATTCCCTGGCCTGCTTGGCTCGGACGATAAATCCCCGTGGAGTTGTCAAGAGAATGAATCAATATTTACATCCGTCGCATCGCCGAAAAAAGGCCGCCAGCCGCCCCACCCATCCGCCGCCCCCGACCACAGTGGATGCAGCGCTCAATCGCGAGCGGACGTTCATTCCGACGCCCTCTGCACGCCTCTTTTCCTCCTCGATTGGGGAAGGCAAGGGCAGAGGGCGAGGCGCCACTCGAGGACGAGAGGGCTGAGAGCCGCCGAACGGCGGCGACACATCAAAGACAACACCGTGTTGGCATCTTGCCGCAGTGTCGACAGATGCGTACGAGGACGTTTGAGTCGAGCGATTGATTTGGCAGAGAAGCGTGACCCGTCCACGGCCGCGACCGTCGGCTGACTGACCGCAATGGCCGGAGTCGCGCGTCTCCAATTTCAAAAAGGCGACGGTGAATGCCGAGTCGTTCACGACGCTCCGCTCGGCGCCCCAGCAGGCCGACACAAAGCAGAACGCTCCCGTTATGCATTAGCAGCGCTTTCCGTCGCGTCGGCGTGTAGTGCATTCACGTGCTTGGCGTTCACACCCAATTTATGCGCTACATCAGTGTCGTCTCTGAGGTGAGATATTCTGTCGGTTGTCGACGAGGCGTCTTTGTTCGAGGGTGACGAAGGTTGCGGGGCCGGGCCGTCTGGCTCCCCCCCACTCAATTATTTGCTCTGCACTGACAGCCGCCGGCGACGGGCGATGGTCGTTTTTGCGCGCGGATTCCTCGCGAACGTCGACACATTAGGCGCCGGGGCGCCCAAGGCCGTCGGCGTCTTCGACCGACGGCGACAGACAACACCGTCATCAGCGCGTCGCGTGCATGCCCTCGCAGTGTCAACAAAGCGCTCTCACGGACACTCCGACGAAGAGTGGACGCTGCCCAACCGCCACGAGGACGACGCGTGACCCAACGCGGGCGCTCGAGATTGCCCGGCCATTAGCACTTTGGACAACAACGGGCATCGATCAATCCGCGACCCTTCTTCTCAGCTGCCCCCCCCCACAGCTGGCAGACCAGACTGCCAAATCTTTTACTGAGATTTTACTCAGATGACAGCTTTACCCTCTGCTTGCACCAAAACTATTAGCTCGGACTGCTCCTGGTTCTCGCCTGCTACTTTTCTCCCCAGACATGCTTGGTCCGTGTGGCATGCGCTTGGATTACGCTCTCAACTCGAGTTGCCGCTAAAAGCGGGTCCGATAAATCTTCCTCTGCGAACCTACGCGAACTGCGAACCTACGCCTCATAACAAATAGTACACAGAGCAGTAGGCGTAGGCGCTAATTGAATCTCCCAAGTGAGCGTGGCTAGCGTCGAAATTAAGCGACTAAGCGGCAAGCCCAGCTCCCGGCAGTTCCCATGTCGCCCGCCGAGTATGGTACGAGCTGAGAGACGGTCGAGGGCGGATGATTAAAGGAGGGGAGGCGAGGCGAGGCGGCTCGTGAGAAACGCGACGTGCCACCACCCCACGGTCAACACTCTTCGTTGTGCAGGCTAATAAAGGCCGGTGGACAGCGGCCGACGAAGACGAGCGCTTATTACCTAGCAGTGGACGGCCGCGACCGCCCATTTCACGCGCAATTGATTGTCGGACGACGCGAAATTGCCATGCACCGACGGCCAGACACAGCCCACGCCCCAGGGTAGGGCAGCGGCGACGACACGCTAATAAACGAAATCTTTTACAAATGAAAGTCTTGCAAATACACCAAACAACACGCAGTCGCAGTAAACAATGCACTTTACCCCAAAACACGAACACTACAGCAGCATGTATCAGAATGACTGTGCAGTGTGTACACAGTTTGAGACATGTATCGCATCTACATATGCACTGTACCATGCTGACTACTGCAACTTATGAATCTGTGCGATTTCTCTTCAGTGCACAACGCCGTGCAGTCAGCCGTTTGAGTCTTCAGAGCTATGCAAGGCAGACGTCTGTCAGGTGGGAGCACTCTTAAAAATGGCGAAGCCTTCTGTCAATTTATCGATCACACTACAATTATCTCCATGGGTGGTTCACTCTAACCTTCAATTCCTTGAATGGAAGCCAATTGAACCAATTTTTCCCTTTCTTTACGCTAAATGAATGGAACTCTTTTCGGCCGTCCAACTTTCGGTTCGAAATACAGCGATTGTGTTTGCACAAATGTCTGTGGGTGTCGTCTACATTGTGCGTTTAACCGGAGAGTTTGCTTACCAGTCAGCAGAGGCGCTGAGGCGTGAAGCGGCGTCGCGGCGTCGTAAAAGCCGTAATTGTGCCGTCTGACGAATTCGTAAACGTCGACGCGACATTTAACGACCAGACACGTTCGCGCCTGGGACCGAGCACACAAGTATACATCGTAGATACATTGGCATATCCTATACCGGACAATGCATCGACCTAATCAATGGGATGAAATGGGAAAACGGAGCAGACAATTTGCTGATAAAGCCGACTAAACGTTTCTCGATTTTTATAGAGCTCATCGACCGGTGCCGACGACTGCGAGCGTTCCTGCGACTTCGTGCGCGTGGTCCAGGAGAAGGCGGGCGACTGCCCCGCGGACGACGGACGAGGAGCACTGCTCGCTGCCGTTAGTAGTCGGTGACCATTGGAAGTCGCGGAGGAGGGTGACGCTGCAGGAGTGCGTGCAGTCGTGCGCTGCGGACGCGGAGTGCGAGGGGACGCGCAAGTGCTGCAGACGGGGCTGCGGCAGGCGCTGCGCCTTCCCCGCCGCCATGCCCCCACGCCTCCTGCCCATTCCTCGCGCTCTCTCCGTCCACGAGAGGAAGAGAGGTCGCTCCTTGCCCGCATCCGCTCGATGATAGCCTCGCTATTCTCCTGACTGACAACCGCACTGCAGGACGCTCCGCGGTGGTCAGATGGCGGATGCGACGAAGGCCGCGGAGCTTCGCGAATCTCTTCGTGGTCCAGTGGCGCTACGGCGTCAAGAGGGACCCCAACGCAATGTCCAGATGGACCACTATCATGACCGTCAGCGCCTATATTCTCTCAACCAGATAGTCTTCCTAAATATTCCACCTATACGGTGTGTTCACTTCAGCGCAACAAGCCGAGCGCGATCATCAAGCACATGCTGTCGCCGGGCATCTACTACGCGTTCCGCGTTGCCGCCGTCAACGTCGACGGCAGCCGCGGCTTCTCGCGGCCCAGTCGTCTCTTCAAGCTCTCGAGAAGTACGCGCGACGCGCTAGACCGCAACAAGATACAGTATGTCCGCAGAAAAATGAGGTAACCGCTACATTTAGAGCCGAAGCCACCGAGTGCACCTCGAGAGCTGCGTCTGGAGGGCGAGCCGCGGCTGACGGCGGGCGGCCTGTTCGGTCAGGCGGTGCGCTGGCAGCCGCCGCACTCGGACCTGCCCATCCGACACTACCGCATCTCCTGGCGCGCCCTCGCGGCCCACGCCCACGCCGACGCCGCCGACAGCAAGCCGAAAACGCGCCGCGAGCTGCCGACCGTCGGCATCGCCATCGACGTCGGAGGAGTGGCCAACTTCCGCGGCCGTTACGAGTCCGAGATCGTCTCCGCCACCTACAACTCCGTACAGCTCACCGGACTCAGACCCAACACCAAGTACACCGTAGACGTGAGCCATTTTGGTGTCAGTTTTGCAATCTACTTACAACTCCGGCGGCTGTCCGTTGGTTGGTTGGTTGGTGGAGGCTCTAACTCTCTAACGGCTCGACGGATCTGGACGGGCGATGGCTCGATCGACTCGGCCTCGCCTCGCATGCCCCAGGATGCTATTCGTTTTGCTATCCGAAGCGGATATTAACTGCCGAAAATACCCCTCTGGGACAAATATTTTGGTGCGACTAATGTTTTGTTTAGTTACAACGACGCGCGTTTCTTATAAAGCCTGCATGCGTCAAGAAAACTTAACTCACAAACGGCTCGACGGATCGGGACGGGCGATGGCTCGATCGACTCGGCCTCGCCTCGCATGCGCCAGGAAGCTGCTCGTTTTGGCCACAAGTACCGATAAGTGCCGAAAATGGCGAAATTAGCAAAATTCTGGCATTGCATAAAATACACCCACAACACCGACACTGCCTGTCGGTGTCTTTTACTACGCTTGAACCTAAAGGGGTAAGTAGTATACCTAAAAGGGCAAGGAAACAAACGATCCTAAAAACTAAACAACACGACGGCAATATAGCACGCGTTCATGGATAAGGATGCGACGCGGCTCGTTCGACCAGCCATCGCCAGAACGTTTCTCAAATGTGAATGGCATTTGCCAACAGTTGGTCAATTTGTCAGAGTTGCTAAAAACGCTTTTACGAAAATTCGAACCACTGCAAAAGACCAATGGACGCACATGGCGGCTGACTCAGACGGATCCTCACGGCCAGTCGGCCAGACCTTTGCAGCCAGTTGGCGCGCACGATGCACGGCCTTGTCATCACGCCAAACAGTAGGGTGCTCTACAGGCAGACTGGACTGCATGCTGAACAGCTAGCGCGATCGACAGGCGGACTGGATGGCACGCTGAACAGCTAGTGCGATCGACAGGCGGACTGGATGGCGCACTGAACAGCTAGTGCGACTGACACGCGGACTAGACGGCACGCTGAACAGCTAGCGCGATTGACAGGCGGACTGGATGGCGCACTGAACAGCCAGTGCGACTGACAGGCGGACTGGACGGCACGCTGAACAGCTAGCGTGATTGACAGATGGACTGGACAGCACGCTCAACAGCTGGGGCGATCGACAGGCAGACTGGACGACACGCTGAACAGCTAGCGCGATTGACAGGCGGACTGGACGGCATGCTGAACAGCTAGCGCGATCGACAGGTGGACTGGACAGCACGCTGAACGGCTAGCGCGATTGACAGGTGGACTGGATGGCGCACTGAACAGCTAGCGCGATTGACAGGCGGACTGGATGGCGCACTGAACAGCTAGCGCGACTGACAAGCGGACTGGATGGCACGCTGAACAGCTAGCACGATTGACAGGCGGACTGGATGGCGCACTGAACAGCTAGTGCGACTGACAGGCGGACTGGACGGCACGCTGAATTGCTAGCGTGATTGACAGATGGACTGGACATCACGCTCAACAGCTGGGGCGATCGACAGGCAGACTGGACGACACGCTGAACAGCTAGCGCGACTGACAGGCGGACTGGACGGCATGCTGAACAGCTAGCGCGATTGACAGGTGGACTGGACAGCACGCTGAACGGCTAGCGCGATTGACAGGCGGACTGGATGGCGCACTGAACAGCTAGCGCGATTGACAGGCGGACTGGATGGCGCACTGAACAGCTAGCGCGACTGACAAGCGGACTGGACGGCACGCTGAACAGCTAGCACGATTGACAGGCGGACTGGATGGCGCACTGAACAGCTAGTGCGACTGACAGGCGGACTGGACGGCACGCTGAACAGCTAGCGTGATTGACAGATGGACTGGACATCACGCTCAACAGCTGGGGCGATCGACAGGCAGACTGGACGACACGCTGAACAGCTAGCGCGACTGACAGGCGGACTGAACGGCATGCTGAACAGCTAGCGCGATCGACAGGTGGACTGGACAGCATGCTGAATGGCTAGCGCGATTGACAGGCGGACTGGATGGCGCACTGAACAGCTAGCGCGATTGACAGGCGGACTGGATGGCGCACTGAACAGCTACATACCGCGACTGACAGGCGGACTGGACGGCACGCTGAACAACTAGCGTGACTGACAGGCGGACTGGACGGCACGCTGAACAGCTAGCGCGACTGACAGGCGGACTGGATGGCACACTGAACAGCTAGCGCGCTCGCCACGGGACAAGTCGAAGCACTGAACAGCTAGTGCGCTCGTCACGGGGACGAGTCGACCCACTGAACAGCTAGCGCGCTCACCACGGGGACAAGTTGACCCACTGAGCAACTAGCGCAATTGACAGGCGGTCTGGACGACATGCTGAACAGGTAGCGCAGTCGACAGGTGGACTGGATGGCACACTGATCAACTAGCGCAATTGACAGGCAGACTGGTCTGGATGGCACGCTGAACAGCTAGCCCGCTAGACAGGTGGATTGGATGGGGGGGGGGGGGCGGCCGAAGGCCGCTACGGGCGTCTAGTTCAGCAAAGTAACACGTTTTGTGCAGGTGTGCGCGATAGCGGAGACGGAAGAGTCGGAGATGAGCGGGACGGCAGCTTCGGTGGACATCCAGACGCCAGTGGTCGGCGATTCCCTCCTGCGCCGACTGCGCTACGAGCACCGCTCAACAATACCTCTTGCAACTGCACCTGAGATCACGACTGAGTCTGCAACATCTACCGTATCGCCCACAGAAGAAGATGATGTGACTGCGAGCGTCGGCAGTGCCTACTACCAGAATGGACTGATCAAAGCAATGGCAAATTGGTCAGCCGAGACTGCGACGGGCGAGTTTGAGCTGAAGTGGTGGCCCACGGCCTGCGTTGACTGGCAGCTCAAGGAGACGGTTCTCAAACCCATCCAAGTTCGTGGAACGGTACGCAGTTCTATTGTTTCAAGCGGTTCTTCTTACATTCACACCCATCAGCGTTCACTGCAGGGAGGCTCCTTTGAGCTGTACGATCTGCGCTTCGGCTGCAGCTACGAGCTGTCAGTGAAGCGAGCCGACTCCTCGCAATTGCCCGTCCGGACGTCCTTCACGATCCCGGCCTGTCACGCCATCAAAGTCGTCAGCTCCGTCCAGCCAAACTGTCCGAGCAAACGTTAGCGACATTCAGTCACCTCTGTCAACTCTGACAATTGTAATCGGCAACCTATTCAGCAGCAGCGGACTTCCCATCTGCGCCGCTCAATCTTCGCTGCACGACGTCGACGTCTGAAGCGTCGCCGCGTCGTCGGCCGAACGTGACTGCCGTCTGCTTCTGGGAAGAGGCGCCGTCGACCAGCGCCGTCGTCGAGTACCGCGCTCTCTGCACCCGCAAAGACGCCGACGACACCGTCAAGGAGATGGCTGGAATCCGCAGGACTCTGTCCGCGGGCACGAGGCTCGTCTACTTTCCCTCACTGACGCCCCACTCCGTCTACGTGGTGGAGGTGAGGGCCGTGTCCCGCGTCGGCCAGGGACCGCCAGCCTCCACCCTCCTCTACACACCCGCTCTGCCACTCGACGGTAAGACGCCGACGCTCGAAGTGTGTCTAACAAGTTCCGCAGCACGTCATCGGTTTCAGGAAAGTCAAACGCTGGTCAATTGTCGTATGAGACGGCGGAAGGCGTGGGCGACGCGGCGCTGATCTATCGCGTGGGCGCGGCGGACGGCGAGCTGGTGGTCGTCGGCGACGCGCGCGCCTTTGACGGCCGCCGTGGACGCGTCCGCGCGCAGTCGGTGAGCGACGCGCGCTTCGGCGCGGCGGCCTCGTCGGCACGCCGCGGACCGCTCGCTTCCCTCTCCTGGCCCTTTTCTCTCGTCTGCAGCTTCCTCTCAGCCGTCGCCTTCCTGCCCACCTTGAGAAGCGGGCTGTGATTCGCGATTCCTTGCTTGTTCTGTTCATTGTATAGCAGATCGCCGTCTTTACAAGATTTGGAAAGGCGAGTTGAGAACTGAGGGCAGCCGACAGGCACCGGGTACAGCGTGTGTGAAACAAATGGACCAATTGGTCTGGCATCGAGATCAGATGTCTAACCGAAACTCACTCAAAGTGATGCTTAGAAACACTCGCACCCACTAGCACAGCAGTTACAGAACTAAATATTTAGCGCTTCCAAAAGTTCAGAAGGAATAACGAAAGCCACAGGCTACGTTAATTAGTAAACCTTCTTCAGCGTGTCATATCAACCACATGCCATACGATTCTCAAATCAATTCAAATCCATCTGAAACACTAGTAGAGCGGTTGGTATATAACGGAGAACACGCCGTACCGTACAGCAGTTCAGCGTAGCAATCGATTTGGTTCCCAGAACTTACCCACCCTAGTGACGGGGTGGCGTAATCTGCGTAATGACCCGTAATCTGCGTAACCTAGGCGCGCAGTTCGATTAAACGGAGGCCCTGCGATTTTAGCGTGGCCCACGAACGCAATAAACGGACGGACGGAGAACGGTCGAAATATTTGCCATAATCGAACGAATTCCATGGACATGGACATGCGGACGCTAAGACATTGCTCGCGCTGTCCCCTTACCTTTCGACAAGTCCGACAGGACAACAATGGTCGACAGGCGAATTTGGAATCACTTCCATGCGGACGTGAGGACGGCAAACGCAGCTGAAGGATTTCACAGTGCCAACTTGTCCACCTTTCCAAGCAGTGGGAGCATGTTGTCCTTGGAGTCGTTCCTTGCGTGGCTGCAAGGGAAGCAGGACATCGTTCTTTTCCACATGGTCCGGCTAGACGTTGGACAGCCGACCAAGACGGCAGGCAAGGTACGTCAGCCTGGACCGTCGACTGCACGAGCTGAAGCAGTCGCTGCCCTGACGACTGCAAGGTGCCGACGAGAGGCGAACTGCGCTACTGCGCTACTGCAGGAGGGCGTCCTATTTATTCGGCCCGCGCTGAGAGGCGCCCAACAAAGCGGACGATGCTGAAGAAGGCGAAGGCGACGAGGGCAACGTGAACATCGGCGATGGTGACTGACAGATTGCGTGCATTTTGCTATGACATGCTGATTTACATTGTGTGCCGCAGTGTCATGTGAATACTAGTCTCCATCGTGCGACTAATACCAGCCTAGTGCATACACATGTCTATTCATATAATACGCATATGCAGGCCCGCCTCCGTTGAATGTATCTGCGCGCCGAGATTACGCAGATGACGCCACCCCGAAGTTCTGGACAGGATCGATTTGACGCACGACTCCTACTGGTGCCTTCTTTCGCACGTCGTCGAGCGGCTGCTGAATAGACATGTACGTATATGTTCTTTGAGAGTCAGTTCTTTTGACACGCCTTAGGCGGCAGTGCGGAGACTTACAGTCTCAGCTGATCGAATTGCAGTGTAAAATGTCATGAACAGTCAAACCGGGTCAAAGGTACAACCTGTCGTACATTTTCCTCACCACAAGAAAAACCGCAACCATACAAGTACATGTAGATGCACGATGATGAGCTAGACGGTACGGAACACAGGCGAATGAATGATCGCTACTACTTGGTCGTCATCAGAGCGGTTTCCGTGGTTGCTCCTCTCCTCAGCCTTGCAGCATTTGATTCTGGCGCTCGCTTAGCTTGCCGACTTCGTTGACTCTCTCCAGCAGATGCGCCGCCGTCTCGAGCTGACCACGCAGCGCCTCCTGGCGCACCCGCTCCTAGGACACAATTACAGTAGCAACCCAAAAGCAACACATCTGTAACAGTCCTTTTTGTTCACAAACAACACATACAAACACGAAACCATGGCCAGTAATCTGTCCACAACAAATGCCCAAAGCCCAACTGTAAAATCCAACCCCCAGCCAAACGTGCCACGTTGCACGTAGCTCTTCCAGCCCCCTCCCCCCCGCCTCCTCGGGACTGGGCACCGCTCGTACCAGTTTGATGCGGTCGAAGAGGCGGCGGTTGTGTGCGTCGAGTTGTTGGAGGTCGACTGCTCGGAGGCGGCCGTCCGCCGCCACGCTGTCCCCCGGCAACGCGACGCCCGTCGGCACGCTCAGGATACTCTTCACCGCCTCCTGACAGTCAGCGGCAACAACGCTTCACACACACACACACACACACACACACACACACACACACACACGCACGCACGCACGCACCCCACTGAAACAATGGAGACGGACCTCGAATTCGTCTGCGCGACTCTCGTTTGCTTCGGCGATGTCGCCCGCGACGCGCGTCGCCAAATCCGCCCGGGCAGCCGCCTCCGCCGCCGCTGCCGCGCCCTCTGACGACGCATCCTCCTCCTCCTCTGACGACACGCGGATCCCCTGCAAAGCCCATGGAGCGTTCTCGTCCGGATTTCTCCATCTACGCCTTGCTATACGCGCCTGTCTCAGCCAGCTCAAAATGCAACCCCAGCGCATCCCAGCAATAGCAGCTATAGGCATACAACCACCCCTCCTCCCCTGGTTGCGGATTGACAGTCGATCGACCGACTGCACAATAAGCCCCCCCCCCCCAACCGCCACCCTATCCTCGATCTGCCCCAAGGTAGCTTCCAACGAAAAAGCAGGTGCATAGCCAGCACGCACCATCAGTTGCATGTTCCTCGCGAGCAGCTCCAGCCATAGTTGGTCGGCGAGGTTGAGGGCGGTGTCGACGAGGGCGACGGGCGAGAAGCCGTACAGCTGCATCTCGCACAAGAAGTCCTCCATCGCCTCCGCCGCCCCTCCCTCCACTGTCAGATTCTCTCCACCCCCACCACTCCCTCCTGCGTTGCTGCTCCGACCGTCCCCATGAGACGGCCCGCAAGAAACGCTCTCGGCGGCGGTGGGCGCGAACACGGCATCTGACATTGTCCACAGAGAGCAGAAAATAAGCAGAGGTCCGATCTGAAAGCAAGGAAAAGAATCAGAAAAGCCGTCCAGCACTAGCAGGCGCAGAAATGTTTCACGCTGCCTACAAAAGCAAACACGATGAACAAGAACGATAGTAATAGCACTAGCACAATAAACGTTTTCTCCTTCATAGCTGCGGTACACGTACCGTCATCCCAAATCCGCACTGTGGATTCACAATTCTTTACTCCTCAAAGTTTCCAAGGCGATTTACAGGGGCGGAACGCGCACTGTGCACAGAATCGAAGAGATCACTGTTCCTTCCGGCCATTCTCACTGGGCTTACCACCGTCGAGCATCGTCAGTCGCTCGACGCGGCAGCGCAGCGCGTAGAACTTCGACGACGACGCCGCCGGCAGCTGTCGACGCCTGTCGACGACGTCGCCGTCGTGGCCGACAGTGGGTGGGTAGCGGGGCGCGTGGACGAGCGGCGGCCGGCGCGTGGCGGCGGTCTCGGCAAGCAGCGCCTCGCGTACACGCCTCCGTCCGTCCGCGTCGCCATCGTCGGCGCCCGCGGCGCGCAGCCACGTTGACGACCGCCAGCTGCAAGTCGGACAACCGCACTGCGCAAGGGAACGGGCCTGTCATGTCAATCGTGTTGAGCACAAGGGCATCCGTGCAGAACTAGAGGCAGTCGGACACGAACACTTTCGCCGTTAATAAAAAATCACAAAAAGCAGGTGAGAGCATCTTTGCTTCAGCGGCGGGCATTGTCGCAGCATTCCACGCATCCAGACAACCCGTGTCTGTCTGTACGCGTGGTGTGCATTAGAAGAAGACTGACCTTTCAATGGCCGCGGTCGCGTCGGTGCCGCGCAGCGTCGTCTCGAGCGCCGTCGTCGTCAGCTCCGCTCGCGAGCACGTCGCGTACCGCCTCAGCGCCTCCCTCAATTCAACCAACCACACTTTTTTGCGTGCATCTCGCGTGGGTAGTGGGTACGAGCTCACGTAGGTTACGGTAAGGAGCGTAGACTCGAGTGTGCCTGTGTCTAACCTGATGAGTTGGGCGAGTCTGAGCGGCTGTTGGGCGTCGACGGCAAGCTGGGCGAGCGTCAGCGCGTCGTAGGCGGCGAAGAGCCGACGCACTCCCTCCACGCGCTCCTCCAGCGACTGACCGTAGTCCATCGACAGGAGACCAGCACGCCTTGAGTCGTCCTCCACTACAACCAAGAACTGGACGACAGCTGCTACGATAGATCAAGAGCGTGTGCACGCACGCACGGCCAACGGCCGAGGCGGCGGCGAGCGGCTGGACGCATGCGTTGTGCAGTCGCTGTAGGGCGCATTCGATGAGCAGCTGCAGAGGCAGCGTGCCCTCGAGGCGCGGCAGCGACACCGACGCCGCTGCCCCTCCTCCCCCTCCTCCTCCGCCAGCGAGTTGTGGCGCGGTCGCCTCGCGGAGAAGGCGTCCCAGCGTCGAGCGGTTGCCCTCGTCCACGACGACCAACGAGTCGCCCCCGCCCCCAGCGGCGCCCAGGAGCGCGCCGCGACGGATCAGAGAGAACAGCGAGCCGAAGGCGGCACTCAGCGTCGCGTACGAGTTGCAGTCTAAACGGAAAAGGAATCAAGACCAATCCAGCAACAAACAAAGAAAGGCACGCAAGGAAAAGAAAGACAAACTCCGCTCAGAGAACGAAACCCCAAAAACTACAGTAGTAACCCCAGTACCCCACTTACGTCTCAAGACCACCCAGAGCAGCTCGGTCAAATCCAAATGGGCGGGCGAGGCCAACGGATCGTCGGCGGCCAGCAGACGCGTCACGAATTCGTCCGACGCCCCGCCGCCACCTTTCGAGAAGGCTGAACAAATCAATTAGAAAAACCTGTGGTCACACTAGACCCTAAGGCAACCCTAATCGCATTGTTTCTTGTGCTAGTCCACACCTGTCAAGAGTCTGTCGACGGCCTGTGGCAGAGGCAACTGAGTGGGGCCTTCGGCGTGGGCGAGTGGCACGAATCCGTCGCCCGTCCACGCCACCTCGCCTGTCGACAACGCAGCGGCGAACTTCTAAACAACAAACAAATGAACGCTTTCGGAAGACAGGACTGATACTTCAAACGTAGACGAGTTGCCTTGCTTACCCAAGTCAACAATCGTCACAGGCGTATCGCTACACACCTGAGGAACACAATGTACATGCAGATGAAGCGGTACACACCAAACGCAACTGCGCCGTTCAGCGTACCTGGAGCGCTGCCAGCTCCAGGGCGCGACCGTAGGCGGGCGCGCGCTCGTCGAGCCAGCCCGGCTTCACGCGCTGAAATCCAGTCAGTTCATGCTTTCATGTCGCTTTTAATTCTGCAATCCTTTCTGTCAGGTTCAATGGTTCAACGTTCAAGGTTCAACGACGTTGACGTACCAGCTTCACCACGGCGTTTTTGGGCGGCGATTGAAGGCAGTGACTGTTGGTGGCCGTCCAGCGCGCCAGTAGCGACACGGCGCAGTCCGACTCGACGCAGCCCTCCAGCAGCATCATCTCGGCCCGATGCTCACACTGACTCGTCCCAGACGACTGC